>CAHIKZ030000396.1:475000-482500 GCA_903632075.3 Acanthosepion pharaonis | reverse complement strand
ACCGTCTTCTATATGTGGTTTCCAATTAGAATGTAGGCAATTAAGGCTCTCCACAATTTCCCATCCTTTGTAGCTCTTAGCAATGTTTTTTATTCTCCCTGTTCGGCCATTCATTTGCCCAAGCTCATTAGGTTACTTGTTTCACCCTTCTCTCTTATTTTCAATATATCCTTTGAGTGTTAAAATTTCCAAGCCTTCTTTCCTCTTTATGTGTCCCAGAAATTTTAACTGTCTTTGTGGTTTTAAGTTTATCCTTTTTTGTTTTCATTTTCCTTAAAATGTCCTCACTGCTTACACACCTTGTCCATGGTATACTAAGCATCCTTCTGTAGAACCACATCTCTGCTGCCTCAAGTCTTTACATCTGTGAGGAAATTGTCCAGAATGCTTTTCATTGTTCCTAATTTTCCTGTTTCCTAATACTTCATTTAGCTTTTGTAAGGTATCTTTTAATAATCCAAAGCACTTTTAGATTTAGGTTGTCACATTTCCCAGTCATCTGTTAAAACACTTCCGAGACATTTAAACTTTTGTACTTGCTTGATTTTGACATCTCCAATCACAGCTTGCATCTTGGGCTGTCTTTCTTGCTAATGACCATGCATTCTATTTTCTTACAATCGATAGTCCTTTTTTCCTGCTTTCCTTTAATAGCTTGTCTAGGAGTTTTTGCAGTTTTTTCTGTTAGCCATGAACACAGTATCATTTACATATCTTTTGTTAAGATTGTGTCCACCAATAATAAATCCTGGCAGGATTTCTAGTTCTCTTAGGACTGCTTTGTTGTAAAAGTTGAATAAATCTAGTGAGAAGACCTCTCCTTTCTTTTTTGTGTACTCAATTCATTTTCCATCCATAGGCTGACAGTTTATTCCCAGTATTAGTTCCAGATCACTCAGATATCTTTCCTAAATAAATCAGCTGGCCACAAAATAATTCTACATCTAATGACCTTCACTCACTTTCAAAGTCACATTTGACCTTACCTACTCTATCATTTGTGAGAGTCAAAGAAAAAAAAAACAACTTTTTTTTGTACTTCATAGCAAACTTAATATCTTAATACATTTTTGCTAGAAATGGCAAGAACTTAGGTACACTTGAATGACCTCTTAGGTCAGTGACAAAGTCAATAACACAAGTAGAGATATTTTGTGAGTTTTCATGCCAACATGGCCAACTCAAAAACTCAATCTATTTTGACAGAAATTGCTTATTTGGATAGAGGTATCCTGCTGTAATTTTTGATGACCTCTGAGGTCAATCTCACATAGCCTATGTTATTACTTGAGGTCATGTAATTTATACATGCAAAAAACCTGGTATCTTAAAACTTTCACAAAGTTTCCTTTTTTTTTCTTTTTTTTTTTTTGCATTAATATGGGAAATTTAGCATCTTTTGGTGGTAAAAAATGCATTGTTTTTGAAATTCTTGCAAAAATCAAATAATTGTCATATCTTAATGAAATTTTCAGGACATTCACAAATGAATTAATTTTTTTTTCAGAAAATCTTGGTAAAAATATTCAAAACAACCCACATTTCATCCAGGAAGAAACCTCAGAGGCACATTTTTAAACAGGATGATTAAAAACTTAATTCCAAGAGATGTTGTGAAGGAACTCATATCCATCATTTATCTGTCACTGGCAGTCAGTCATGAAATGACTCTGCAGAATTAGGAAGAATTAGATTGATAACATGTAACACTCAACAAATAAACTTAATGTCATTGTTTCAACAAGCAGGAGTCAGTAGTCTGTATTAAAAGTTTTTCTTTTATTTCTCTTATAACTTACCACCTACATTTCTGAGGACTTTTCAACCAGATTTGCCAAAGACTTCTTCAGATCTTAACACAACATGAATTGTGAAGATTGACTGGAGGAGTGAAATTTTTAGTAACAAGATTGGGGGTGGGGGGGATTTTATAGTTTTATCTTCAAAACATTTTCAAATTTTGTTGAATGGATACAATCTATCTATATGAATAAATGCCAATTGTTAACTTCCACAAAGCTGCATTCCAATACAATTGCAAATTGTAATACTGAATATGCAAGTTATTAGAAGGTGTCCTTTAGACCAGTAGATATCCAGTGCCATTCCTGCAATGCCATAAGATTCAAAGGATGAATCTGATATGTGTTGTAAGAAAGGAAAGATTCAACTAGCAGAACTTTCAATACCTCCTGAGCCACTTTTCTCTCTCCTGAATGGGATTTCTCAAGAATCAAGAGATTTTCTTCAGCACATTAGGGCCTACAATAATTGCTTTGCTATGACCTCATTTGAAGCAAAAGATAGAAATCAACTTTCCAAGATGGAAATCAACTTTCAGAATTGAGGGTCACGTTCACCACAGGATTTGTTCCCTTCTACCATATCTAATGAGTCACACCAATTTCTTCAAATCTACTTCATAGGGGGCTACAAAGCACAGACCAGAAGAAATATGTTTGATAAACTGAAGTTAGACATTATACTGACTCTTCAAGAGGTTTTGCACTAGCACAATGTTTACGTTAGGGCATTCAAATTAGTGAACTTTTCAGCAGCTGATCCTTGACATATTTTGCACAATTTGTATAAAGTAAAATTCTGGGTATGCACTTTCTTAGTTTGCTACCAGCAATCTTTTTTTTAATGCTAAAAAACAATATAAAAAATAAATGTAAATATATTTCTATAGTAATAAACAGTGATGATAAGGTGAATAACTTAGTGCTTAAGTATCTATGAAGGTAGTAATTATAACTGTAACATAATATCTTAGTTTTAAGATATATATATATATATATATATATATATATATATATATATATATATATATATATATATATATATATATATATCTCAGGATATATCATCATTTCACTTTGTCTAAATTACCTATAACAGTGAAATATTCATAACTTATCTATAATTATTATTTTTTTACTGCACCCAAAATATCCTGAGACATATTTGCTGTTACCATAATATCATAAGTAGCTCAAAAGATTCAGTTTTAGTCCTGGGTCAACCTCTTACACTTAACTTCCCATGATATCAAAGAAATCTTAATGTGAAAAAAAAAATATTTTGCATATTTTCCCTAAAAATAATCTAAAAGAATGATTCTGAAATAAAGATAATGAGTGCAAATTAAAAAAATAAAAGAAAAGGAGTACTAAGAAGGCAAAAACTGGTTGTAAGGATTATTAGAGGCATGAGAGTAAAAGAATGAGAGATAGAGATAGAAAGTAGTGAGTAAAAACTTCTACTAGCTCCATAGGTAGAAAATCCATTGGCAATAAACTATGGAAGCCACATAATAGTTAATGAGGAGTTGGGATCAAATATGGATCAGAATCTGAATAAATGATAAAAGACAAAAAGAAAATGTTCAATCTAACATGTTTTACTTTTATTAAAGCTTCTTCAGAGAATGAGATATGGGAAAAAAGTGTGGTGTTGTTTAATTTTCATTGGTTAATCTTGTTTCATGTACATTCAACTTGTTAAAATAAATATTAGTATAATTTATGGTGTTCCAAACATCTATTCAAAGTTCAAAAAAAAAAAAAAACAAACAAATTCCAAGCCTAACTGAAAAAAAAAAAATTAATATTGCTTTATGTATGTAAATGTATAATAATTCTGGTTTGTTTATGTGGAATTCAGTATATTCATAAGAGTGTGTGTGTGTCTCATAGACATAATGTTTGGTGATTTTTCGCATGTTGATTTGGGAATGTTTTTATATATAAACTGTTTGTTTTAGGTAAACATATGTTAGATTCTTTAAAAATGGACTCAATAAAAGTTGGTGATGTAATGTGTTTTTTGACATGTGTCTATAGTTGATAATATTTTCATTAGTAACCCCTTGAAGTACTTTTGATGTAAAGAATTCTTCTTTTTTTTAATTAGGGTGGCATTTGCAAAATCAAAATTAGGGCCAGTTTTCTTTGTGTATTACAAGCAAGTTTAAATGATTGTCCAAACATAAATCGCTTTTATGTTCATAGATACAAGTTTTTAGATTTTGTGATATCTCTTTGATATAAGTGCTTTTACATTGTAAGAAATTTATTTGGTAAGTATCGGCATCTGAATTAGTGATGGATTTATTTTTCTTCCTAAGTTTTGTAGAAAGTTAATAACAGTGACCAACAGTAATATCCCTATTAAGGATAAATAGTAAGAAAATAGTATAGTATTACCTGCAACATTGCATTAAGCTCCTGTCATGTTAATATTAAAATTGATAGATAAAATAAAATGATTTCTTGTAATAAATTTGATAAAACATACCAAACATTTCTCTAGAAACTGGTGGGTCAGTGACAATTTCTTCTTGAAATTTAAAATATACAAAAGACTGATTTTCTTCTATATGCCATGTCCCTTGAGGACATTGGCGATCATAGCTCTCCACAATTTCCTGCACTTTGTAGCTCTTAATAAATTTTGTCTTTTTGTTATCTCTCCTAAACACTGTTATACCATCCATTTAATCAAGCTCCCCAAGTAGGTTATGCATTGTTTTCCTCTGACCATCTTGCCTTCAGTCTGTTCTGTGAGTATCAGATTTTTCCAAGCCCTCTTTCCTCACTATGTGCCCTAGAAATTTCAACTGTCTCTTATTTTAAATATAAGTTTCCTTTTTGTTTCCATTTTCTTTAAAACTTTGTTGTTGCTCACAAGTTCAGTTCATGGTATCCTTAGCATCCTTCTGTAGAACCACATTTCTGTTGCTTCAATTCTCTTCTTCATCTTCACTGCCATATAGGAGACTTTTTATAAAAACTAAATTGAAAAGTTAACTAGCCTACATTATTTTTTAAGCTTCTCTTGTTACATAATTATTTAAACACACCCACCTTTATGACTAAGGCAGTTTCAGTGGCAACTTGAAGTAAATCATCATCATTATTAAAAAAGAATACATACTACAAAATAAGCAATATTGTGTAAACAACCAAATGTCAGACATACATAACATATAGCCAACTTAGTTATATATTGATTTTATGTCTGAAACTTAATGTTTTAGCATTAGGTATAACATAAATCCTCTGACTGAATTTACAATGTGAATTCAGTTTCTTCTTAAAAAAGGAAAGTTAACTTAAAATCGGAGCAACAAAACTAATTGGAGATGATATTCAGCTCGAAGTAACATCTTCCTGAAAATAGTACATTTTCAATAATACTGATAAACAGTATTAGACAGTAAAAACATACAGATATGCCCCATGAAGGTTGACAAATACAGCTGATAATTTACTGCTGATATTCCCATGAAATTACTTGGTGAAAGCAACTTTAAGACATTTGAAGATCTAATAGTTCAACTTTAATTCATATTTTGATAACTTTTCATGTGAAGTAGAAATATAATAAAAAGGTAGACAATTTTCTCTCCTGAATCTATCTTACATATCTACCATTCATCCATACTTTGAATATTGTTGCCACGTATGGTCTGATGCTCCTGCTATATATTAAGAGATTCTTGAAAAAAATCCAAAGAATCTGCAATCTTATTGGTCTTGATCTGGCATCTCAACTTTAGTCACTTTCCCACTATCATAATATAGCTTCCATATGCTTTTTCTATAAATACTTTCATGGTAATTGTTCTGATGAGCTTTGCTCTAAGCTACCTAGACTTTATAAATTTAAGCACAGTACTAGATTGGCAACAAGGTCTCATCATTTTATAGTTGCTAAATGCAACCATAAGTTCTTTGCTAACAGTTTCTTTTCTCACACTTCTCACTTGTGGAACAATCTTCCCGCGTCTTGCATTCAAGCCAATTATAAATTTAAGTACAATGTCAATAGTTATCTACTGTTTACTTAATTCCTCTTTTTATTGTTCTCACTCATCATAAAGTTTTCATTTTTTTCTTTCACTCAGTAACCTCATGTCTTAATAGATAAATCCATGAAATATATAAATAATAATAATCTTGTCTATTTAAAAGTAATAATAATAATCTTGTCTATTTAAAAGTAATAATAATAATCTTGTCTATTTAAAAGTAATAATAATAATCTTGTCTATTTAAAAGTAATAATAATAATCTTGTCTATTTAAAAGTAATAATAATAATCTTGTCTATTTAAAAGTAAGCCTAAAAACAGGCTAAATAGTTATCAGCATTTGATTATTTTGTTGATTTATCTCTATAAAGTTTATCCAGAATCTTTTGAATGAAACACAAAAGTAAAGAAAGAAATTGATATTTTTCAAAATAAATTTAAATATTAATTTTTAAAAAATTAAAATAAATGCAACTTCTCATTTTTTAAAGCCAAAAAAAACAAAACAAAAAAAACAAGTGGCTTTCTCAGCTGAAGCAGTCATGAGGTATTAAATGCCTGACTGTATATATTTTCCCTACAAAACTGGGGCAAAGTGAAAACTATTTTTATTGGAAGTCACAAGTTTTTTTCTAGTGGTTTATTTAAGAAGCTAGCATTTTATTTTTTATTTAGCTGATACACCCAAATTTACATCAATCTCCAGTCACATGTTTCCATTTAACACACATGATCTGAAAAATTTGCTTCCTCCCAGTAAATTCCACTGACAATGATCTTGTGAAAGGCTCATAATAAAATCAATAATAATGACAGTAAAGTTTTGAACTCTCATTCCTTTATCTTATGTCTAAAAATCTAGACAATTCCTAACAAATTGCATCTTATACCCTATAACTCAATCAATGATTATTCATGGTAAGTTTTCAATTCATATAATATATATACATATATATACATATTATTACCAGACTATTATCACTGGAATTGACACTTGTTGCTGATCTATAAAAATTTAAGTAAATTTATAAAATAACAGAGAATATAAAAATCAGGTGCATAAAAATGTAAAGTGCCAACTGATGTATTGATTTTTAAACTGTAATAATCATATAACCATGCTCTCATTATGCCAACAAGTTTGCTCTCTCAGATATGCCACATCTATTTAGACATCTTTAAGAAGAAATCCATGATAATTCCAAGTACAAACATCAATGCAAAACAAGCTAAAGTTCATGACAGAAAATGTAAAAAGGGATAAATTTATATTGAACTAACCTTAATAAAGTTTATTGAATAAATTGTGTTAAATTTATTATTCCTGCTTTCTAATAATAACATAGTAACACTTCCACTCTAGCAGGCATAAAAAAGAAATGTTATACCAATAAAAGAACATTAGATGTTTGAGATAATAAAAAAAAAAAAAAAAAAAAAAAGAATTTTGACAAATCTTTTAAAAATGACTATGAGGAAATACTCTTTATAATAGATAACATATTTACTTAATCTAGATTAGCTTTTGTAGGTAATGTCCAGAGTGACTTACATTAAATATTCTGTGTCATTTTTTACATTTAACCAGGCATTTTTGTTGCATTTTCTAAATAGTTTCCTATAAGTTTTTCAAATTTTTCCTCAGAAAATATAGTTTAGGAAATTGCTATATACAAAAACATC
>CAHIKZ030000396.1:350000-472500 GCA_903632075.3 Acanthosepion pharaonis | reverse complement strand
GAAATATTATATTATAAAAGGAAATTAAATAAATATAAAAAAAATCTAAATAAATTATGACAATTTGTTTTCTTTCTCT
Source organism: Acanthosepion pharaonis (assembly GCA_903632075.3). Classification (NCBI taxonomy): domain Eukaryota; kingdom Metazoa; phylum Mollusca; class Cephalopoda; order Sepiida; family Sepiidae; genus Acanthosepion; species Acanthosepion pharaonis. The sequence goes on along the minus strand of CAHIKZ030000396.1, from coordinate 472,421 downwards.
GTTTATCTATCAAATTCAGCAGGCATGGCCACTTTAAGATTAATTTGAAGCAACAATCACTACCACCCTAGAAAATAGATTTCAAACAATAATTTGCATTGTCAGATACATTTATTAATAGTATTTTAAACAGTAATATTTTATATTTCTCTTTCTTCATTAAAAAATTTCTTTAAATATTTTAATGATTTAGAAAAATAAATTAGCAAAATAATTAGCATCTTCTAATTAAACACTAACAAAATATATTTAAAATTCTATATATTAATTAAAAAGGTGTTTTGTTGTTATTAAGTCAAATTGTGTCTATTTATTTCATGAGATAAATGGATTTAACAGAATTACCAGGCTTTATTTTAGCTGATAACAGGAAGCAATAGTAATTATAAAACTAAAAAAAAAAAAAAAAAAAGATTTAAATGATTCTTTCAATCTCGAAAATCTTGAGATGTGGGTACTAAAAAATGTTTCTTTTTTGTTTTTTTTTCCAATTAGAATTATACCCAATATTAAAATATTATAGTTATAGATACCATATTCAAATTAAACTCTTTAAATGAAAAATTTAGGGTAAATGGGTTGGACCAAAATCCTTTGACCACTTGTTTGTGTGTTAAATGTGTGCAAAAGTTGCCAAAGAAAAGCTAAGAATGCTGGGAAGTTTTGCAGATATGTGTGTGTGTGTAAGACAAAAGTAGGCAAAACAACACTAACAAGGCAAAAAGTTCACAAAGTAAGAATGGTGTTAATATGCAAAAGGAAAACAGTCAAGTGATTGTTGCATTTTGACTTCAAAACAAGGAAGAACAAAAATATGGCTGATTAAACTGAGAAGTGGTCCATTTTATTGGTAAGGAAGAAATTCTAGCATGCATTTGTATGATTTGTCTAGTTCTGTCTTACATATATATTGTTTACTTAGTAATAATTTGCCATGTTCTTTTCTGTCTTTGGTTATTGTTTATTGGAAACTTTATCAGTTCTTTTTTGGGGGATTTTTACTTAACAGAAGGAAAATCAAAAATAATTTCTTTTCATACAGAATTAACATCCCTGTTAAAAGCAAGTAGTAAAAACATAATATTATGGATTATATAATTAGAACTAAAATTGCAGCAACTTTTGGCTGAATTTAAACTGTTCTGAACTTGTTATTTACTCAGAAAGGCAAAATAATAATGTTCAGTGAATTTAAAATAACATTACAAAGCTTCAGTAAAACTGAAAAGATGATTGAAGAGAATAACAGTGAAAATAATATAATGGCCCTTAAAATGCAAAGGTCAAGACCAAAGTCACAAAGTAATACTGCCCCCACCTGCTTTGTATGTGGTAACTCAAGCTTAAAAGCTTTTCCCTCTCAAAAAGATATTACAATTCACCCAGCAAAAATATTATTTATCATGCATGTTGCAAACCTGGATATAAATGTACCAAGTGAAAAAGCAAGAAGACCCATTTTATTGGTTAGGAAGAAATCCCAGCATGCATCTGTATGATTTGTCAATAAATTTGGGGAAGAGGATGGTTTTACAGTCATTCCTAACACATCTGGAAACAACAAAATGCAACTAAAAGAAAAATCAATAATAGCTGACAATGTTTAAGGAACTAAAAAGATTTTTACTTTTTGAAGTTTTTAAAACAACAATTAAATATTTTTTTAAAGCATGACCATTTGTTCAAATTTATTTTTCTTTAAATAATCAGTGAGTTTTTGATTTTATGATACATGTATAGATATTAAATCTGTGTGCCAGTCTTTTGTTGCTCCTTTACAGCCCCTCTTTGTTATCATTGTGCTACTTATTCTACTATCCATTTACTCAAACTTGTCAAAAATGGTTCTTACTGTTTTCCCTTATTTCTCTTGCCTTCACTGTACCCAATAAGTGTTAAATTCCTTAAGTCTTTTTTCTTCTTTACATGTCCTAAGAATTTCAGTAGTCACTTTCTGTTTGTTAGCAGTAATTTCTTTATAGTTCCTCTTCTCCTTAAAACAGTATATGAGTGCACCTCCAAAAATCTAGATGATCAGAACCTGACAGCTGATCTCTCTTTCCGAGCTTTAACAACTTAAAAAAATAAAAAATAAAAAAATAAAATGTCTGGTCAGATTCAATACCTCAAAAACCAAACTTGTAACATTCTATAATCAACAAACAGCTCCTGAATTTCTATCACAATGAATGGGTGTTCTCTCAATGAGGCCCCTTGCCTTGAACCCCTAAACACCTATTGGGACTTAGGCTCACCCCAAACCTCAAGTGGAACTCTATGATGTATCACTAAAGATGCTGGAAAAATGGTTGGCTCCTTGTGCCATCCAGTAAGTACCTGACTTCTCTTGATATGCTCTGCATTTACAAGAGCTAGATCAAGCCAAAAATGGAATACTGCTGACATATCTGGGCTGGTGCTGTTCAGTCTTCACTTTCTAGTCTTGATAGAGTCCAAAAGCAACTACACAGCCTTGTGAGTGATGAATTGTTCCATCTTATGACCCCTTTCCCATAGATGAAACATTGCAAGACTCCTTGCTACTCTACCACTATTTCCATGGAAAATGTTCAAATGAACTATATTCCTTATTTCCCCCAACTCTAACCTTCCCAGCTAAGACTCACCCAGCAGCATACATGGAGGCAAACCACCTTCATTCCCTTCATATTCTTTTAGTAAGGAATAAGTTCCACTTGGATAGCTTCTTTCCAAGAATGGTTGCTTTGTGAAACAGAATGCTTTCCTGACCACTACAATCTTAACCTCTTCAAGTCTACATTTAATGGTTATCTTTCCAAACTGCATCCTTTACTCTCACTGCTCACACAACATTTTCAGTAGCTAAGAAAATTGGTTCACCGTGTTGTGAAAGACAAGTTTTCTCTCCAGACTATCTTACATATCTATAAGTCTATCATTCGTTCATGCTTAGAATATTGCTGCCACATAGTCTGATGCCCTTCCTAATTACCTTGAGCTCCTTGATAAAATTCAAAGAAGAATCAGTGATATTATTGGTCCTGATCTGACAGCTCAGCTTCAGTCATTTAACCTACAGTATCAAAGTTGCCTCACTCTGCCTTTTCTATAAATACTTTCATGGTAATTGTTTGAATGAACTCTTCGCACTTGGTACCTAAACTTTTTAAATTTAAGTGCAGTACTAGACTGGTGTCAAGATCTCGTCAATTCAAAGTTGAGCTGGCTAGATGTAGCCATATGATCTATGCTAACAGTTTCTTTTCTCACTTGTGGAACTCTCTTTTAGTTCCATGCTTTTCAGCCAATGTTAATATACAAAAATTTAAATGCAATGTCAATGGCTATCTACTCTTTTCTCTACCTGTTCATTATTAATGCTTCTGTTCCTAATTCTTCCACACACTGTAACCCCTTGTGTCGTAGTGGCTTTATTGCCTTGTATAGGGTGAAACTGATAAAAACAAAAAAAGTATCTATTTTAAATGGCTCTTGCACTTTGTATAGTAAAAAAAAAAAAAATTTGTTGCTCACATATCCATGGCAGATTTCAATCTTCAAAAATGTCTTTTCTCCTTCTGTGAAGAAATTGTACCGCATTCACTGCTATATTGGTGATTAGATATTACACAGATGTTCAACACACTGTTTTTTTTTTAAGGACATTTTTTTTTTTTATCTGTTAATACTTTGTTTAGTTTCTGAAAAGCATCTTTTGCTTATTTCTTTGCACTTTTGAATTTTGTCACTTTCTATCATCTGTTACTATACTACTAGAGAGTTAAATTTCCACACCTACTTGATTTTTATATTCCCAATATATAAATCATACCTTGTGTTGTACCTTTTGCTGACAACCATGACTTAATCATTCTTCTAGCCAATTTTGACTATACTAACAGTTATTTTAGTTCATGTATATCCTACAAATGATATAGGCAGAACCTGCAACAGTTGTGGAAAGGAGGAAATAAAATAGTTCAAATCTTATTTGACAACAATCAAGACCTAGATTTTTTTTCGTTGCATTGTTGGTGACTAAACTGGCTCCCCCTGTCCTACTTCAGTTTGGATTTTTTTTTTTTTTTTTTAAGCATTTCAGCCCAAGCAAGGCGGGAAGCCACTAGGACGCAAGGGGTTACAGAAAATAGCAAGATCAGATAAGAGGATAGAAGAAAGGATGAGGGTAGTGGATAGATCAAGGCAACTGGAGATGTCGATTGACATTACTTGAATAGCTGGAGATTATAGCTCACAGGGAAACAGGAGAAGGGAGGGAGTTCCACAGGCGAGAGGTGCGAGACATGAAGCTATTAGAGTAGAAGAGACGGCTACATTTAGGAGTTTCACAGTGAAGGGGGTGAGAGCGGATGCCAGCCCTCAGAAGGCGCTTTGAATTCATGAAGTCTGGGAACTAGCGAATGCAGCTCCTCGAGCAATTTCTATGAAAGTATTTGTAGAACAGACAGAGGGGAGGCGACGCAGCAAGATCTGTGAGAAAGTGACTAGACGAGATGCCAGGGCAGGGCCAACCATATTGCATATCCGCTTGGAGCCTATCAAGAACCCCCCGAGGCAAACAGAAGGGGCACCAGACCATATATGGCAGCAATACTCCATGCAAGGGGTGAATTGTGGATTTGTATATCTTGAGGATCGACTCAGGGGAGAAAGACTTCCTAAGCGCTGCTCAGGGAGCCAACTTTCCTCGCAGTGGACGAGGCAATTGACTCAATGTATTTATTCCATCTCAGGTCAGTAGTCAACGTGAGACCGAGAAGCCGCAGAGAGTTGCTCTCGAGAAGTTGAGCGTCAGACATTCTAATGGAGGGAAGGGAAGGCTCTCTGTAGTGATTAATAGAGAGCAGTTTTGTGTTCGAAGCGTTGAAGTTGACCAGCCAATTCATGCCCCAGTTCACAATAAAGAAATAAAACCTATCAAAGAGTAAATGATTGCCAACAATCAATGACCAACTAACTAGATAAATATCACAGTGGAGAAGACTGAGAAATCACTCCACTATTCCTCTCCAAAAACAACCATGATAATTCACAACTCACAAACATACCAAATACATACTTTATTAATTGAATAATTAATAAATTTAAATTCCTATCAAAAAGTAAATATGGTAAGGATATTTATTTTAGTGACTAATATTGCAATTAGTGGCTCGATACATAGAAATCAAAAAACTAATCTACGTTTTCAGCTAGTCTATTTGTTATTGTGGCTATTATTAATTTGAATAAGAGTTAAATTTCAAGAAACTAATGGCATATGCACCAGAAATCATTTTTTTCTTTACACAATTGATGATGATGTATGTAGAAGAATGTAAAGTCTAGCACTCCCATTATTCTATTTTTGTTTATTAAAAAAATTCAGAATTTTATGGACACTCCTCTTTATTGTTTACTAGCAGCATGGCCCAGCGTTGCCCGGGCTTGATTCAAAAATTGTACGACTCGTACAGTAATCGCTATCACTTGACTTAAAATATTTTTGCCCTTCCTTGCCTTTAAAGAAGTGCCCTTTGCCGTGCTGATGTTGCTACATGCCTTACTTCTTGCCTATCTCACACTGCAAATTTTTTCTAAGCTCTATGCTAAATATTAAATCTATTATGAAAAAAGAACTAAACAAAATGAACACAAAATGATCAGCTTTAAAAAAAAAAACTCGTAACTGGAAAAAACGAATGAAAAAAAGAATGTTAACAACAAATATTTTTTCACGGAATCAGAATCAACGTCGAGTTTAAGCAAGCGATTGAGCCAATTGGAATAAAGTGCCATGCAGATTTAAATTTTTCCCACTTGTGACGAATGCAGCTATCAATTTTTTTTGCATGCTAGTTAACATTCGTGTCAGTCAGCTGTTGGCTCTCATGCTGGCCAGTACAAAATGGCCACAAACTACATGAAAACTGCCGTAGAAGCATGAAAAAAATCGATTATTTCCACTATCAATGGTAGTTGGGAAATGCAAAGTCGGTCTTGGCCTTTCCGCTAACTTGGAGCATGTGCATGTAAATTTTGGTGCAAATCCGTCAAAAATTGCGGCCATGCATTCGTTACACACACACACACACACACATCCTGTCTTTTATAGATAGAGATTCTTATTAACACAAAATGAATGATATTTAATGCAAGTTACAAGAAAAATTTGCTTTTGCTTTTCATGAATAGTGAAAGAATTGAAAGACCCTCAGCTATGAAATGCTTAACAACAAAAGTAGGAAAAGAGTGGAATACAAAGTTAAGAAGGTTCTAAAATAAAAGGGACCTAAAGAGAACTATATATATTTAAACAAACATTTTGTACCACAGAATTTATATATGGTTTTGAAAATCATGGAATGCATTCTTTTAAAAGGGACCTTTTTTATCTAAAACTTCTTCAGAAAAATTTGTTGAAACAATTATCAAAATGGCAAAACTGAAAAAGATAAACATGGTGGGTAAATAAGGAACCATAACTAAAATAATTCTATTACTAAAAACAAAGAAATCGATACATATAAGTTCTCAAATGGTGCCCTAATCTGTAAGCTTAAACTATAAAAAAAAAAAAAAAAAAAGCTTTACATCTTTACTTTTTTCCTAGAAAATGTTCATTTTCAGTTAACACATTTTTATTATTATTATATTAGTGGCTACAATTCTCAAATTTATTAAAACAGTCAACCAATAAATGCACTTAAATCATACAAAAATGAAACTAAATTCTTCCATGAGAAAAACAAGTATATTCACTTTTAAACAGAATTAAACACAAGTTCACTGATCTTTGTTATTGAAGAGTGTCATAAGCACAGTTTTGCTAATGATTGTCAAACAAAAAATATATACAATTTCTAAATTATTTAACAGACAAATATAAAAGACAGGCTTTTTTCAGTGTAATATTGTCATATATGACATTTGTGTTGATTGGAGAATTGTCATTAAATTTTCCATTCACTAAGATGATTTAGCTAATCCATTTTGTTTACCATATTTGAGTTTTCCATAAATATTTATTTACATTAAACTATCAGATGAAAGAGGGTATCTGATGTTTCTTATGAAAAAGATTACTGAAGAGACAACGAATCCCCCAAAAGTACCTTGCCATTTGATAATATTGGTCAGTTTATTATGTAGTTCAAATAAATTTTCTTTTGACAATAATAGTGTATGGTATTTTAATATACTGCATTTAGCATTTGAATGACCACAAAGTGCATTACATTTGAGGGCTCACAGAGTGCATCAAGTATATCAAGATAATCATCTTCTAATCAACTCTGTTTTAGAAATTGTAATGTTCAAAAAATTAAATCCAAAAATTATATAATTTCAAACTAAAAAAAATTAAACTAATCCTTGGAAAATAAAATACTGCATTTAATTATATATAATTCATTAATTTAAAAAAGATAAATTCTAAAAGAATTGCTTTGTGCAAAAGTTAAAAACAACTGCTTTACAAAATTGCTATTTGTATCTCCATCAAACTTTACAAATAAATCAAATTACTATGTATCAGATCAAATAGTCTGCTTTGGAATTTTAAAGCCAGCACTAAATACTACTACTACTAATAATGTCAAAATGGTAATATTAAATTGTTTAACATGAAAGAGACTTTGTTTTAAAGATTGACTTTGCACCACTAAAAAAGATTTTTAAATGAGACCTTTTTTTATATATTTCTTGATTATTCAATTAAAACTTTAAAAATTTATAAAAATTGAGAGAATGAAAATTATTTACATTATTTGGACTGTTATCCTCATCTTCATTATCATATTCACAACGTTTGGGCTGTTGTATGCCCCAACCTTCTTCAGGTGATTGGAATTTTAAACTGAACCTTTTATTTCATCCACCATCATGGCACATGAAACTAGAACAACCTACCCTCATGGATGAAATAAAGGATTCAGTTTGAAATTCCAATCACCTGAAGATGGCCAGAGCATACAACAGCTGAAACATTTTTAATATGGTAATGAAGATGAGGATAACAGTCTGTATAATGTAAATAATCATAATACCATAATCATAATCTCAGAGATATAGACAGATTTTTAAAGTTAATTATGGAAAATTTCACAACTCATAATTTAAATGTTTTACATTTGTACAAGTTTAATTGTACAATAATGAAGTTGCTTTTGGGAACAATGTTATATAGCAAATAAACCATAAGATTTTCTTTAAAATATTTTTCAAATTAAGAGTTCCTTGAAGAATATTGGTTAAGCAAAACCAACAGTAAATTAAAAAGATTTGAAAACTATGTTGGAAAAAAAAAACATTCAAAAATCTTAAATTAACAGCACATATAGATGAAACATCAACAAAAACTTGACAATTAATTTGAAAAGTTATGAAATATTTGGTAAAGTAGAAGTGATTTGATACACAGCATGTTTTTCTTCTAATTTCAAAATGGTCAATTAATATGCATATGTATACCGCCTAGAAATAGTTTATTCAAAATTCAGGCAGCAACCATTTTCTTAAAATGGAAGGGGTATCATCTTGCACAATAATTTCCACTTTCATACCAAAAACGTTAAATATAGAGACTTTATTATACACTTCATATTTATCATCACACACATTTTTCATATACCTAGGAAAAAATAGGATGAAATTAAAGAAGCCTTCAATAAATTTACCAGCTCTTTCAATGAAAAATTCTCTAAAAGGAACTGATGGTTGAATCAAATAAATGTATCAGGGTGGAAAAAAATTGTTTTGATTGAATAAATTTATTTTTTATATGTTTAAATAAGGCAGCAACCAGATATAAGACTATACAACAATTCAACTTTTCTGAACTGTTGTGTTATAAATTATTTCTTATACGAAACAGCAAGTTATGAAAAATATGCTAATATAAAAAATATATACCTAAGAGAGAATACATAAAATGCAGTTGTATAATAAAGACTGATGTCACAAAAAGGTTAATATCAGCAAGCAATAGTGAAAAAGTTATGTTTCTCAATGTGCTTGCTGCATTACTTATACAACATATAATAGTTTATTATATAAGATATTTTATATATCAAAAAATACAGAAAATTTAAGCCCAAATCTCATTAAGCAATATCTAAAAATTAAAGTCAAATATCATATCTCAAAATTCCAAAGATGTCATTTCAACATACATTTTATTCATGGATTATTTGAATAGAGACCTAATTAGCTTCAGAGTAAACGACTTAATTAAAAGAAGTAGGAATATACAGATTAAATTACCCACTGATTTTTTTTTTCTGTAGCTATTTTATTTTTCAGTTGTTCTGTGTTAATGGCTTTTCTCTGTGCTTGAAACAAAGGCAGAAAAGAGCAGGTTGTTATAAAACATTTTTTACTTTTATATGTTTTTCCTTTTATTTTTCTAAGTCTGGTTTCTTGTAATTAAGCCACTTTTGTTAAATAAAATACATGTCTTCTTGATTTGTGCCATCTCAGGAATGGTTACAAGAGATGTCGGAAAAGTAAGGTACAAATATTTACTCATCCAACATGTTTATGACTATACAAATAAAACATTGAGCATATGCTACCAGTACTACTAGGCTAATTTATCTTGTAGTCACCACTGAGATTAATAATGCATTTATCCCATCAGTACATCTTACTTATTATAAAACGCCGATTGTGTGTGTGTCTGTCTGTAACGTTTATATATTGGATCGGATTTCCTACATTTTTCAACCGATTTCAACAAAACTTCACAGGACTACATAAAATTACCTTGTGGTGGTTCTAACAGCTTTCAAAATGGGAAAAAAAATATAATTGTTTTGCACAAAATCAATTTGAAAACACGATTAAGAGACATCGTGAAAATGGAAGGGGACAACTCACATCGGGTTGTTTGTGTGTGTGGGTTCCTTTAAATATGGGATCGGATTTCCTATATTTTTCAGCTGATAAAACTTCACTTTTTTTTTTGGCAGGTAGTGTTTCTTATTTTCTTGCACACTTTTTTCTTTATTTTAACATTCAGAATGCTTTAAAAATTCCATTTACAAGACAATTATTTATAATAAAATTCTATTCAATCGGGAGACTCATAACAATTGAAAACAATGTTTTGTTTGAGTTTGACCAATTAAATAAAAAAAAAAAAAACTAATTAAGACATGCGTGTCTGTCAACCTTTAAACAATAATCTAACGATCTCTACTGATTGTACGAATACAAACATCGGATAAATTCTTTTATCTTTAGGGAAAGATAATGAAATCTAAACATACTAAACTAAAAATAACCGGAAACTACTTTAAATACACATGGTGTCCAATTTTTTTACTGTATTCAATAAGTAAAAATCATAAATTGTAAAAAAATTATTATTACAGAAAGGCTACTAAATGAATAAGATTTGTTAGATCATAATTAATAAACCCAAATAAAGTTAATATTTTTGTATTAAAAACAACGAGTGGAAAATATATTCAAATCAGAATTCTAATTATGAATCACCACAAGCAAAATATGCAATTTTATTACTGTATTCAATAAGTAAAAATCATAAATTGTAAAACTAAAAGATTACAGAAAGGCTACCTACATTTTCAACCGATTTCAACAAAACTTCACTTTTTTTTTTGGCATGTAGTGTTTCTTATTGTCTTGCACACTTTTTTTTTTTATTTTTACATTCAGAATGCTTTAAAAATTCCATTTACAAGACAATTGTTTATAATAAAATTCTATTCAATCGGGAGACTCATAACGATTGAAAACAATGTTTTTGTTTGAATTTGACCAATTCGTTAAAAAAAAAAAACTAATTAAGACATGCGTGTCCGTCAACCTTAAACAATAATCTTTGTCAATTTTATTTTTCAATCTTTATGATGGTGGATACTTGATCTATCTCTTACTGTTATATCCCCGGGCAACGCCGGGCTCTACTGCTAGTAAGTGTATAAACATTCTCCTTGAAGAACAAAAAGGGTCATCTGTATGGAACCACTTCTCAGATGTCATGTAATTAATTGATTTATATTTTATGGCTTATCAACATTTGAGCAGGTAATCCATTACACAACTTGTACATCCAAGCTTACAGCACCTGGTATTTTCAAGCAATCATCCATCTAGGTATTAACCAGTTCTGATGTTGCTTAACTTTGGTGATCATATGGGAACCAATGTTTCAACGTGACATGGCCATGAGCCCAGATGTCATACGAGGTGGAGGACCAAACAAATGGGGGTGAGAGAAGAGGTGAATTCATACATTTCCCATCAGTATTTGTGTGTAAGTGAATATAATAAACATATCTGGAATTGGAACTCAGCTCTCTGATTAACAATTCCAAGCCATTAACCTTTACACCACCCACACATCCAAGTTTACAGCACCTGGTATTCCCAAGCAGTCACCCATCTAGGTACTGACCAGGCTCAATGTTGCTTAACTTCAGTGGTCATATGGGAACTTGTGTTTCAACATGAAGTTAAAAATTGGGAAATGTGACATAGAATACTGAAGGTGCATTGGAACAGCAAGTAAAAAGAGATAGGAAAATGTTTTTAGAAACAAAGTAAATTGCTATGTAATATCTAATTTCTAATATAACCGTGAATACTGAACAATCTCCACACAGATGAAGAAGAAACTTGAAGCAACAGAAATGTGGTTCTACAGAAGGATGTTGAGGATACCATGGATTGAATATGAGAACAATGAGGAAGTTTTAAAGAAAATAGGAACTAATACCTACAATAAAGAGACTGAAATTTCTGAGTTGTATAATGAGGAAAGGGAGCCTGGAGAATTTAACACCCACAGGACATATTGAAAGTAAGAGAAGTGGGGTGGGAACAGGGAGTAACCAAAGTTCAGTGAATGAATGGCAGAACAAGAACAAAAAGGAATGATAAAGGGTCAGAAGTCACTTAAAGAAACAAAAGAGAATTTGTGGAGAATCACATCCTATTAATGGCATGGCACAGAAAAGAAGTTAAAATGTCTTTGAGAAACATTTTTTAAATCATATCACAGTTGATTTTTTAATAAATGTCATTACATTTCATCAGTAATGTATTGTAGTCAAAAGATGTTTAAATAAGACAAGATACTGGTAATGAAACCAAAGAATTTTAAGAAAAGTAAATTCAGGTCTTGAAAAAAAAAATTGTAAGTTTTTGCTCAATGAATACAAAATGAATAAAAAAAATTACTTTTTCACACGAGTACCATTTTCTCAGCATATGAATAAAGAAAAATGTTAATTTTATTTTTTACCTTTTGTGCATGTTTTGCATTGTTCTAAATTTACATTTATAAATAATGTAATCTACAGAAACCTAAAAAAAAAAAAAAATAAATAAATTTCTTTTTTACTAAGAAAAACATATACACAAACATATTTGTAGATTATAACTTTCCAGGTAAATTCTGGTGTTACTAGGAAAAACTAGTGATAAACTGGAGATACAGTTGAGAAAAATACCAAGTGAAATAAACAAACTGGTAGCTTTTCAGTAAATACAACTTCACAGTTTGGGACAAATTTTGAAATTAACTTGTCACAATGCAACAACAAAGTAAGATAAAAAAAAATAACAGAATACAAGATGTAGTTAGGCTGTCCATAGATATACAATATGATTGTAGCCATGTTTTTTGGTAGTGTAAAAGGTCTAACAACGTATTATACAAAATCTTTTTCAGCAAATCCCTAACAGATCAATGAATAAAATTAATTGTAGCAGATGGAAAACAGTTTGAAAAAGGAACAAAAAAGCAGGCTTTCAGATAAGACTTATTTGATAAATTATTTCAAGAAAGAAAAATGGAGATTAAAAACTGGCTGACTGGTCCACTCATAAAAAATAGGGAAAAATTTGGGGGGTAATAATTTCAGCAGATTAGCATTCTTTAGAGATTCCTTAGTCAAAGTCAGGAATTTTTATTTAGCAAAAAAAAAAAAAAAAAAAAAAACACCTCTTATGAACTAAATCAATAACTAATCAATATTTGCAATTTTGACATGTGTCATGGCCTAAATGCCAATTTTTGCCCATTTTTTTTACGAGTGGACCAGTCTTTTTAAGTAGATCCAAGAAAGCTAGGAGAATATCTAAGCATATACTCTGACTACCAACATAATGTTCACCTGACTCATGTTGATGGGCTGAAAAGATAATCAGTATGAAAAATTGTTTCCAAGTCTCCTCTGATCGTTTTCTGAGGTGAACATTTTTATCAGGGAGGTAAAGATTAAACAGGTACCAAGAATTAACATTGCATATTATAAACTCTACAAAGAATGCCATTCCATTTTAAAACAAAGCCCAAAAATGAAATATTCAGTAGCGGTTTAGGTCATAATTGTGAAAGATCCAAAATCCTAAAAGGTGAAAGTCTGAAAACCACAATCCCAAAAGATCAAAATCTCTAAAATATAATTCAGAAAAAAATAAAATGTCTTAAAAGACATTTATTTACAGTTTTAAAATGGATTTATTTGAGAAATAAAAATAGATTTACTGAATGTGTGTGTGTGTGTGTGTGTGTGTGTGTGTGTATGTATTTGGGCTGCAGTCCCTCTTTTATTAAAAGGTTTCATTGAAGATGACTGACAAGGCACTGCAATGAAGCTCATTATATTTTTCTTTTGTGTATACAAGAGATTTATTTTTGGGACATAGATAAAATATAGTTTTAAGGTATTCGATATTTATGGGTTAAAATGCTCAGTATTAGTGATAGTGTGTATTTAAATGGCCTGATGATTGCATTTAGTATGAAATAAACTGTCACCCTCTGGATGTTGACTTCAATGCCCATTATAGGCCTAAAGTTTGGGGCCACCCTATGGATTTCAAAGAATTACCTAAACATTGAAGTTTGCATGCCTATCTCACTTTGAGCAAAAGGGACTTTCTCTTACTGATAGCTTTTATCATATATTCAATAATAATAATGAAATTAATCCATTAATGCATAATGTTTTGTTTTTTTAAAAATTTTAGCTCTTTTTGCCTAAATCAACCATCCTGTTAATGATAATGGTTGGTGGATTTTAAATTTTAAGAATACCCCTCTCTAAAAAATTGAAGACCATGTACTAATAGGTTACTTTCAGCAATCTAGCATAGTAGGAGTTAATTAAATAAAAGAGCTATGAAACTTACTAATTATTAAATTCAGAGGGTGGCTCCAAAATATGGGAGAAAAAAAAAACACCATATGTGAAAGTGTATAACAAAGAATAGTTATAAATGATTTTCATGACCATTAAAAATAAATATTTTGAAGTTTTAATTCTATCCCTCAATATATAAACAGAGTAAAACTACCAATTAGCATTTCTTTTTACTCCCTCTTATTTTAGTCTTTTTTTCCCTATAGGAATTGCAGTTTTGGGGTAGTTTGTTGTTGGAATTTCAGTTTAACAGGATCTTGAACTTTTAAGCATTGATCCAAAAAGAATGGCAACAAAAGAATTAAAAACTACAATTTGGACCAATTCTGTTGTGTGACATTAAAGTTAAAACTCATAAAATAAATAAGGAACTACATGTTAAGCAACAAGTACATCAATGGATTGATATAAAAGATTGGAATTCCTGAAATATGAAAAAAATAAAAACATGAAAATTCCACATAACCTGGTTCAGTTTGGCAAATACTTATGGTTGCATTTACTATAAAATCATAAGATCTTTGAAGTTCTGATTACTAGATAACAAAAATATATTTTTAGAATACATCAGTGCCTGGCAAAAATTGGGAAAATGCAAAATGGTGAATGATGTCTTCTCATTGCTATAATGGTAATAGAAATGGAAAGAAATAACTATGGTATTTGCCATGAAAGCATTCTTGATTAATATTAGTTATCATAGATTTCAAATTAGAAATTAAAGCATAAACAAGACTGCTTTTATGAGCTATTCAGTTAAATAGAAATGAAAAAATCTTGGAAAAGTGTCTTAATTTAAAAGGAAATGGTGAAGAGATTAGAATAGTGGTGATCCAGTTCCAACATTGCAAGAAAATGGTCACTGCTATATTGTGTCTCTTAAAAATTGTAGAAGAATGTAGGGGTATAACTTCCAGTAGTGAATATGCTCTCTTTGAATAAAAACAAACTATGGTTAATGTAAGGGAAAGTTTAAATCAACACTATTGTACACGTTGCTTGAAGGTTAATATGAAGCCACCAAAGCACATTTATTTTTATGCTCTGTAATTCACAAGCTCACTTGTTTATATTAATCCTGAATTTAATTTAAAAAAAATGACAAAATCATGTCTCAGAACAAAAGTTATTAGTACCATAACAAGCAAAAGAGATGTATTGGTTTCAAAGCACCCCAGCGATTCAATGTCAAAGACATTGTGGTTTCTAATTATAAAGATGGAGGCATATTTCTGTGGCTAACAGACAAGTAAAAGAGAAAATATTCAACAAGACTCATAAAGATGTGAAAAAAAGAAGTAAATAAAATGCATATTTCCTGAGAAAGGAAGTGTATATTTTACTTCCTACACTGGCAAGCCACAAATTTTGGAATCAGAAGTGAATAGATTCATCCAATAATTCTAAGCAATTTAAACAGAGGTCTTCACTACTTGTGAATTTCATTATGAGCACTATATAATCTTTGCATCTTAGTTGCTTGATTACTTTGCTTGGAGTGAAATGATAAAAAAAAAAGCAAAAAACTCTTACTGAAGCTACCAGAGTAAATTCAAGTAGCTAAAGCAATATAGCTCTTTCTAATATTATCAGTTACTTTTTTACCTTGATCTCTAGAACTGTTTGAGACTAAAAAAAATGACCAAGATATACAAATGTATCACATAGCAGTATAAAGAGGGAAAAAATACAAAGTCAATAGTAAGGAGTGTAGTAATGCCATTCCTTATAGTTTAATAAATTTAATTTAACAAAATAAAGTATAAATAGTTTTATACAGCAAGTTCTTATGCTAACAAACAAAAACAGACATAATTATATAATGGTTCAAATATCCAAGGCAATAACGAACATGCTAAAACCCCTTTAGATAAGTTGTAGCTATTTTTATTTACTTTTTGTGAACAATTTGGAGTCATTTTCAGTTTTGTTAGATCCATTTAAGTTTCAATTGCATAATGTTTTTGCAGTTATTTGTTTTTAAAGAGGAAAGTCTTTTAGCAGGACATTCTTTTATAATAGCTTGCATTTACTTCTCTTTGTGATTTTCTGTTGGCATTTTGATCAAATTTACTTGAGCTTTTTCGTTTTGTCCTGTTTTGGTACAAGTTGTGTGTTATAGTACTTCAGTTATTTAAAGTGTGTTATTTGTTTTATATATTTTAAAGTTTATCAATGGCCTGTCTCTCTTAGCTACAGAGGAATTAGAATACATGTGTTTTCAGTCTATATAAGTGAGATGTTTTCCATTTTGTAAGTGGGAGATTGAGATACAGTATAAACCATATTTTTTCTAATGATATTATTGTTATATGATTTTGCCAAGAGTTCACCTACAGAATGTGATTGTTGAGTAAAGTATTTTGTGAATGTCACAGTTTTACCAAATTTTAAAATTTAAATGCAATGTTAATTACAATCTTCTGTCTTCCTGAATCCAGTTCTTTTATTGTCCTTTCTCCCCACTAAAATCATCTCATTCTCTTCCACTCCCAGTAACCCCCTTACATTTAGTGGCATTATTGCCTTGCTTGGGGTGAAATGATTTTAAAAATTTCAGGAAATCTTTTTAAAAATAATTCTATTTATTACTGAATAATTTCTGAAAAGTTAATTAAATCTTATAAGTATCTGATTTTTTAGGTTTAAATTTTTTTTCTTTGTCTACAACTTCATGATTTTACTGCCCAGCCTAGAGTAGAAATCGTCCAGACTGAATAAGTGGGGAATGTAATATTTCAATGTTTTATTTAAAATGCACTCAAATTGTGTGTGTGTGTGTGTGTATGCATTAAATGGCAGTAGCACATGTAAGTCACTGATGCATCACACAGTCATATGCATATGCATTACATAAACATATGCAGAGTTACATACAGACAGTGTGTGACCAACAGAATCCATTCTTTTATAATATAGTTTCATTTTTTTTAGTGCTACATTTATACTAACACTTTATCAAAGACACATATTCAGGTTTAGGATTGAATTAATACCTGAGAAATTTGAGTTTCCATAATTACAAGCCAACAAGACTACATGAACACTGTAAGTACTAAGTGGAAATGACCAAAGTACAATCAACAAATTACTTTACAGACTGATACAACATTAAAAAAAAAAAAAAAAAAAAAAAAGAGCTTTGGCTGAAAGTGGGAGTTTTACTGTTGATATTTAGAAATAAAACAAATCCTGACATTGTTACAAACCAACCACTAAAAAAAAAGTTTACATTAAGTCAAATTACATTTGTGGGAAAAAAATGCTGTGCTGAATCCTGTCATTTAAATTAGGTGATTCAATTAAGACAAAAAAAAAATCAGATCAATGAAAAACATACTTTGATTCGTGTACTGAAATGTCCATTTATTATTGGAGATAAATTAAATCAGAAAAGGGAATAATTAGTAAATAATGAATTCATAGTTTTGAAAAAGAAATGAAAATTAGGTATACAAGATATATTTTTTAATCAATTATATGTGTTTGAAAATTTAAATGTGTATTTTTTACATCTGTACCTATATTCAAAATACAATGTGCATATAAAACTTATGCATTGTAGAAAACATATATAATTGTTAAATAAAAGCAATTAAAAAGGTTTCTAGAAATTTTTTTTCACCAATTCTGAGCAAAGCTTTTATAAGGCATATATATACAAGGCATAGAGGAAGTAAATAATAAAAAATGACAAATTTTATAACTATATATAATGGTGCAATGCAAATTCCACTTTCTATTTGAATCTTTAATTTAATGAAGTATTTCTGGATTAAATTTGTTTTCAAAATGATTTTAAAAATGTTAAAATAACAATACAGATCTATTTGTAATTATCTGACTATTCATGTGTATACATTTTTTTAAGTATGAATTTTAGCCTTCAAAATCAGGAAATTAATTTAAAAAGCTCAGAATTAAGCTCTATTTCATTATCAGGTTCATTGTACATAGAATTTTCTAGCAAAACCAAAAATGAAGCTTACTGGTTAAAATGAAATCCACACAGAGCAATACTTCTTTCATTCTGAAATAAGTAACTGTTGCTTCATAATTAACTTCATAAATTTAATGAACATTTAATCAAAGTCATCACTACAAGAATTGAAATGGAAAACAAAAATAGAAAAATCAAAATTCAACCTGTATAAATAAAAATAAATAGAATAAAAAATAAATGAAACGGGTAAAATATTCCCTGATTTTCTTTGTAGGGATAAAATGTATAAATTTAAAAGTAGACAAAAAAGTTTTTTTTAATATATTTGTCAATAGAAGAATTGCATTGTCAATATAAAATCTAATAATATACATTTGTTTATACATATTAAAACCCAAAACATTTTCTATTTTGTTATATTCATTATGAAGAAGATAATCATTCAGGCTTGCTTATTATTTATAAACTTGTTTGTACAAGAAAAAATTATTATTTTCTTAAAAAAAGCAACTAAGAAAAAATTAAACATGAAAAATATAGTTTTTATATTTGGCTATCTTCAATAATCATAAATATTTTGTTTAAAAATTTTAATGTTTTAAATTTAGATTTTAATCTGTATATATTCTGTAGTTATCAAATTCATTTCAAATTATTTTATGTTACTGTCAATTTGGGATAACTGATTTCATAATTGAACTTTGACTGATCAGAAATTGGTTTTGACTATTTCCATTGCACGTCATATTTTAAAAGTAATCAACCATGAATACTATCCAAAGTTAGATTATATTAACTACCAATCCTTATATTTGCCTTTTGATAGATCACACTCACAGAGACATCATAACCTTGTATTTCAGTCATTGTTGATAATATCTTATTTTTCACTGCCAAGTATAGGAATAAAAATGATATTTAGGATACCTAAGTACCAGCTTCTTTTACTTCATTTATATTTTTATGACAAATAAAAATAATTTTGTTATTTTTTTAACCTATTTTCAACATTGTTGAGTATTAATTATTTCTAAGGTTCAAAAAAGAAAACTTATTTTAAAAAAATACTACCAACCCATAAGATGAAAATTAAAAATAAGCAATTTTTTTTTTCTTTTAAATTATTTTATCACACAGGTGCAAATATGGAAAACAATTTGCAGTTTCTGCTGGCACTTGTTACCAAAGTTAATTTTTTAAAGGTTTCTAATTATCCCTTCTTGATTTAGTCGTTTAGTTGATATAAATCATGTGAATATTGTTATAATCATCCAAGAATGCCTTGCATTTTAAATAGACAAACTAAAAGACAAGAGAGGAAGATCATCCATAATTAAACATGGCTTATTGGAAACAGTATAAGTTTTCAGTCTTTGAGGTATATTTATAACACCAGCTAATGTCGACTGGATGCCGATTCTGGCTTGTGACAGCAGGAAATTAGGTTCCTGTTGAGTGTCAGAAGAAAATAGATATTCACTGTTATTACATCTAGAGTTTCTAGAGCTTGCCAATAGAACAAAGAAATCTGCTTAATATCAAATCATGAATTAAAGTCCAATAAGCAGATTAACTTACCATTTTCATTTTGTACATTTCTCTCAATATGGTGATAGAAGATAAGATAGTGATAGCTTGTGAATAGTATTTGTGATGATATTTAAAGATCAATATAAGACTTGGATCTTTAATAACACAATGTGTAGCCACAGTATTTATGAAATGTCAATGAATACAGTAAAAGGTGCATGGATATTCAGATATATAAGTGAATGATATAGCACATTTAATTAACTCTTTACCTAAAATTATCAGGTAAGACTTTTCAGTTTAAAATATAATCTATAATAGACAATGTTAAATCCAACAGTAAAATACTTAGTCATTACACACTATTTGGTAACATGTCAAAGAGCTATTGTGGAGATTAGTATCTAATGTTGCATTTTGGCTCTTATTCAGTGTCTAAATTTGATTTGAGTATTCTGAATAGAACAGAGCTAAATGGTCAAACAGAATAAAGACCATTTTCAAATGTTCACAGTTCTTCATTTTTTTTTTACCATTGTACAAAAAGTTGTGTATTAAATATGAAACACCAAGTAGTCATAAACTACTTTAACCATTGCTACAGGTGTTGATGTATTGTCTAACAGAAAATTTTAATAGTTAAATTATAAAAAGTTAATACAAAGGGGGAATGGTCATCTATTCTGAGTGTGATCCTTACATAACATGTTCTAATAGAATGTTCTATGCTAGTATTGTCATTTTATCATTTTTAGTACCTAAGGCAAGATGAGATTTGAAGTGAGAAAACAAGAATACGACTTATGCTACTGGAATATATTTGTTGGTAAGACTGACATTTTTCAAGTGCTGAAGAAGATAAATTGAAATTAAATCACTTTCTTTATACACTATTTTGTTTGACAGAAACAAATAAACAAAAAAAAGTAAACTAAAATATCAGCATTATACAAGTTGGGCTGTGAGAGAAAAAAATGGAACAATAAGAGAAAAAAAAAAAAAAAAGACTGTATAATGAACACATATTGTATATAATGTAATATAAATGCATTGTATTACAATGTACTTATATTTTTAGTTATCCTGGTGCATAAAGTTATAGAAAGTAACAGTCAGAAACTAGTTTCTTTGATTAGTTACAAGAGTTGAATTTACATTTCTGAGAACAAAACGTTTAACCTTCACTTCTTTATTTTGAGATATTTTTTAAATTCCCTGTTCATCTTAAAAATGATTTATGCCACTTGCTGCCAACATTCTATAAATAAAAATATTAAGGCTATAATCATTAAAATAAAACTAATATTTTAATAATAATGTCCTCATATAATGGAATATATACATGCATACAAGAAGTCTTTTTCATAACATATTTATTCATTATTTATATTAAATCTATGAGATTAATCAATACATATTTAAATTTATAATAATAGATGTGTGTATATATATATATATATATATATATATATATATATATATATATATATATATATTCAATATTAAATAAAATTGAATATTAAAGAATGCTTTATTACATTAAAGGACCATAAGCATAATTTTTATAGTAAACCCGAATGTAGGCTAATCAACTCTACTAAAACACAAATTAATTTTACAGGAAATTTGCGACACCTTAAGGATAGCATTAAATATTAACCAATGGTGCAGTACTAACAACTGCATAAAATGCTTTAACAAACACAATGAAAAATAAAGATAAAATGCTTTAACAACTATGATAAAAACCAAAAATGCTCATTCATAAAGTACAACATAAGAGAATTTAATCCGTCAATCAACGAAAAAACAGTCAAGGAAGCATTAAAACTAGCAAAAAAGTATATGTCCATATTGAATGATAAAATAAACATTATTATGCCCTGCTGCAAATCATTATTGCATCATGACAATACGTTATGAATTAAGAAAGGAGACAGTGGTAATTTTGACCACCTCATGGAGGCATACAACGGTGCTGAATTATGTGAGTTAGTAGGATACTTTTTACTAAATAACTTAAACAAGATTGCTTATCCAGGTAACCATGGTCTATATAAAGACAATGGTTTGATTATAGTGGATAAATATACCCCCAGAAAAGGTGATTTAATCCGGAAAAAGCTGCACCAAATGTTCAGCAAGTTCGGATTTAAGCTAGACAGAAACTAACTTACTAACAAGCAATTTAGATATTACCTTAGATTTATGGAATGGTACTAATTCTTCAAGTGTTAGCACTTTTAATCACCATAAAAAAGAGTATGAAAAAGCCTTGGAAATTAGTGGGCACAAAACCAGATTGACATATTTTCTGCCTAGTAAGCAAAATAAAGGGAAGAATAGGGATAGGAATATTTTATGGTTTAATCCTCATTATAATCTAGCTGTTAAAACCAAAATAAGCAAAATATTTTTTTTAAATTATTTGAAGAGTTTCCCTGCGTCCAACATTAAATAAAATTTTCAATAGGAATTATGTTAAACTAAGTTACAGCTGTATGCCGAATATGGCTAGTTTAATTAATAAATTTAATAGGAAAAAAATCATAACCAAATCTAACATTAACCCTGCTAAATGTAATTGTAAGAATAAAAACACCTACCCACTCAAGGGCAAGTGTGAAGAATATGTCATCTATAAAGTGGAAAATATGAGAACAGTAAAGTGTACATAGGATCTACTGAAGGCAATTTTAAAAAGCGCTACTATAATCATATAAGTAGCTTCAAGAATGAGAAGTATAGGTATAACACTAACTTATCTAAATACATTCAGAGTATTAAACAGGAAGATAGAATGGATCCCATTCTAAAATTATGAAATACTAAAAAAATGTTGTAAGTATAAAGCTGGCAACAAGTTCTGTATATTATGTATGAAGGAGAAATTAGCAATATCTACCTTCAACAAACCAAAGATTTTATTAAACCAGGTCAGAAATTCTTAATAGAGGCAGGCATAGGAAAGCCTGGTTATTAGAATAAAGGTGGTTGTTTTTTTGTTTTTTTTAGTCACATGTATTTTATCTTTTTAAGCTTATGCTAATTTTAGGTTTTAGTCATAATTTTATCAATAAATTTGTCACTTGTCAATTCCTCCTTACCCAGTTCACCCTGATGATCCCATGTGGTGAAACCTAGGTAGGTAATACCTGGCTCATTAGGATTTTTTTATTTTTATATATGATAAAAATAGTTTTAAGGTATGCTATATTTATGGGTTAAGGTGCTTAATATGTGTGGATATTTAAATCAACATTCTATCAAGCACTCTCCACAAGATATTCAACTAAAACACAGTAAAAATCAGTTACAGTTGCACCGGGAACATGACATGACACAAATAATAAAAAAATACAAGAGAAAAATAACCAACAAACCACCAATCACATATCAAACCCACGTGTAACTGCACAGCAAAAAAAGAATATCCTTCCGACAGTAATTTCTTGCCAGCAGATAACAGTGAAAAAATGAAGGACCATGAAAACAAAAAAAAAAAACTATGCACACAAAATATCTTTTACAAATAGTAAATACACAAATAGCACAATGCTTTCTAAACATATCTGGAAAATTAAAAAAAAAAAAAAAAGAACACCAAAAAATGTCATGGAAAATAAGGAAAACAGCAACAGCCTACAACAATAAATCCTAAAAATGTAAACTCTGAAAGAGAAAATAGCTATATTTACCTTCCTACACAAATAAATGATCAGAAATCCTCTCATAATGGATACATGAAAACAAGTTTTTACTAGAATATTTAAAAATTGAAAACTAAAAATGGACAAAAATAAATAAAAATAAGTAAATAATAAAATAAATTAATTCAAATCAATAAAGAAGTAAATAAATTATGTAAATAGTAAACAAATTAACAAACTGTAAATGCACACATACACATAAGTAAACATAACAACAACCAACATGAATAATAAAATAATCAATAATAAATAATGAGTAAAAAAGTTAACAAACAACACTATAAAATAGACACGGAATTTCATTTAGATCCACAATTATTTCCACTCAATAGCCTCTAGAATAAATTGAAACATAGCCATTACCACCCATCCTATTAGAATACCTATAATGAACCACTGTCCAGCATATACAAATAGTCAATCCAAAACACAATGCACATGGCCTGATGATGACACTTAAGCATGGTACAGACTGTCATCATTGAGTGATGATTTCAATGTAAGCCTCCTTCTGGATGGTTGGTTACTTATTTTTATTTATTTATTTTTTTTTTACTAAAAATTTGTTTGTTTTCCTTGTTGACATATTGTTAAATTTCTCAGAATTATATATATATATATATATATGCATGCATATATATATATATATATATATATATATATATATATATATATATATATATATATGCTTGCAACTCAATATTTATTAGAAGAGAGTTTAGATCTCAAAGATAAAATGCTGCATTATAATGGATTACAAGTATAATACTGGTGAACAAATGTTTTTACTATGAAAAAGGAATGAGAGTGTAGATGACCATAAAAGATACTATTATCTTAAGTTAAGAAAATTAACAAAAGACAGCTTTTACTTCATTCCAATGTCAGCCTTGTGTCACATATTATTGTATATCATGATTATAAATATTGATAACACATTTTAGAAACATATTTTATTAAAATTCTTAAATTGATACCTTCTTTACAATCCTACATCTCAAAATATTAAAACATTAAAAAATATATATCCTTGGAGTCAATGACAGAAAAAATATTGTTTATCCAAAATTAAAATTTTAATGGTTTTCATGCCAACTTATTTTCACCTGAAAAAAATTGTGGTAAAAAAGTTATAGAGTTTTTATGTACAACAAAATATAAAAAAAAATGCTTTTTTTCATCATGTACACAAATGATGTAGGAGTTAAAAAACGGACAACATTTTTGCACAAACATCACTAATGCAAAAGACTTCAATTTCAAGTCAGTACAAAAGATTAATCATTTATAGCTTTGAAAAAAAAAAAAAAAAAATTCACATATCAATATGGCTCATTCTTTTTAAATAACTTTTTTGATTCATTTCAAATTGTAATTGTTCAATAATGAAAGAATCCAATAAAAAGTGCTTAAATTTTAATGGCTTTTTTGCTGTTAATTAATTTGTCAGGTTTCTTCACCATTATTTTTAAAATGATGAAGAAAAAGTTAAAATTTGATATTTTTTTTTTCCATTTTATCTTATATAAAATCTCATATATAAAAATAGCATAAATCCCTATACAAATATTTCCATGAAATAAACATTTATTTCACCCACATATTTTTAAATAGTCATAGTTAATTATATGTGGATGCAGCCCTATATTGAATATCTACAAATATGTACATTTTACTGGTAAACTTTAAAATGAATTGAACAATTCTGTTGTCATATTGAAGCAAATAAAGCTTTCATTGTTGTACAAACTATAAACTTAGAATTACTGCAAATATTGTAATGGAATAATATTTTTACTATGATTTTCAATGAACATTTATGATAATTATATGCAAAAATATGAACTTGAGGAAAAATATTATTTTTTTATAAGAGAGGCAACATGACTGATTAAATTTGAATTTTAAAAATCTCTAAGTACAGTCTAAAATTTACATATGAACTCTGAAATAATTAGGAAGAAAATGTTTTTCTAGTACATTGATAGCTTTTTAGGTCATGTAGTACTTCTGTTTTCTTACACTTGTTAAAAAATAAAAAACAATATAGTACTTTTATCAAATTTAACAAAGGGTTTGTTGTCAGTGATAAGGTAGAGAAATCCACCTTTAGTCACACCTACATAAAATGAAAATATATTTTCAAGATAAAAAATACAGATTATAATATAAAAATTTGATGTAAAGAAAAATATGAAGCACTAAATGCAAAACTGGATCAAGTGGTTAAAAATGCCTTTATGGTTTCTGTATTTGAAATATTATGTCAGTAAGTCTTTAGAACAGGAAGTAGCTATTAAGTAGAGAGCAACTTTTACAGGACTTTCTTCCATGAAGCTTAAGATGAAATGCTTTTCAGTTCTAACATAGAATGGTGAATAGAACAATTTTTTTTCTTTGTTATGGGAATTTAAGTAAACAAGTTTTACTTCTTTTAAATCAAAATATTTAAGTTTAAAATCAATCAATTTTTAGGACAACTATCACATAACATCATGTGGTAAAAAAAAGAAATGTGAAAATTATTCTTAATCTGGTGAGAATGGAAAAAAAAAAAAAAAACTGACCATGCTGTGCCAATGTAAAAATTAGGGATAAAATTTTGTTGCTGATAAAAGTCTCAAAGGTTTGGTGAAATTATAATGCACAAAAATGTTTCAACAAACAATGCAACACCTAAACATTTTTTTCTCTTGTAAATAATGAATGAGATAAAAAAATTTTACAATCATTTACACTACACACCTTATATATAATTATATACAACTTCCAAATTAAATGAAAGTGTTTTTGTTTATCTCCAATAATGACAGTTGTATAATAGAGAAAGAAAATTGGTTAAGATATTGCAATTGTTCATTTTTATTGTTTCCTACACTTTTCAATTCATACAAACTTTAAGAAACAAAATCTTTTATAGTTTACAAGTATGATGTCATGGGATTCTTCTAAAATATTTTTTTTCAAGTTTTTTTTTTTATTAGAGTGATATAAAAAAATACTGATCACTGTTTTATATAATATTACGGAAATCTCAAAAGTGTGCTTAAATTTAGCTCTATTCTTTGTGCAATCAGTCAATTGTAGTATGAACTTACAAAAATGAACATTGGTCCATATTTAAACACTTCTCCTCCTCTTCATGCTCAACATAAAAAAACTGTTATTTTGCTACAAGATACTGTCAATAAATTTGAATTATTACAACTATCATTAAAAAAAAGTCATACCAGGACAGCCATCAAACAGAGTTTACTGGAAGGCAAGATTTGTTTTTTCCTTAGTTTATTGGGATTCAAAGTAAATCCTTTATTTATAAATTTATGGAAACTGGATAAGTAATTACCGTCCAATAATACAGTAAGAATCTGGTTCACTTGAATGACATTGTTTATTTCATGAAGTAAAATAATTGCAAATATCTAATGTGTGAGAGAAAAAGCACAACTTCATTATTTTTTTTTTATTCCAATCAGACAGTGCTATTTTTAAACAAATTTGGTTAATATTTTGCTATAATTAATCCCCCAGACAAATTTATTTTAACAGATATTTATAAATCCTTAATATTTAATTTCTGAATTAGTCTTTTTAAAATTACTTAAAATGATTGTAACTATTTCCTGTTTGCATTTTAAAAACATAGGTTAATGGCATAAAATTTAGTTTTCCCCAAATAAATGAAAATCTTCAGGGGCCACTTGCAGGTCATCAAAATATTGTTTATTAGATTCAAGACTGCTGTAGTTCAGTAATGAAATCCTTGTTATGCAATCTGTATGATGTTGAAAGTGATAACAAATATCAGCAAATAAATGATTTTTTTAAATCCTTACAGATAAATTTATTTTCAAAAAGATTGTATCAAATGAGCAGGGATTAATGATAATCAACATATATCCAAAAGGAAATAAATATACTAAAAAAGTTTGAAGGAAATAGTGATTGGTGCTAATATTTGATCAGATTCTCCTAAAAATAACAGCTTTATTTAGATGAGCATTTTCATAACATTTTATTCTACATTAGTAAAGATTACCATTACACATGTTTTCAATTAAAAAGAAAATACTATACAACTTCATATTCTACAAATGCAATATTAACATTTGCATCATCATGGATTTGGAATTTTTTTTTTTTTTCAAATTCACCCCAAGCAAGACACAAGGGGTTACTGGGTGTGAAAGAATTAGAAAACAGAAAACATTATGAAGAAGCAAGAACAATAGAAGAGTAAACAGGAAGAGAGTAGATAATGATTGACATTGCATTTAAATTTTTGAAGATCAAAGTTGGCCAGAAAGAAGAGAGTTCTACAAGCAAAAAGTGCAAGAAAAGAAACTGTTATGGTTACATCTAGCCAATTCAATTGTAAATTGATAAAGCCTTGCTGTCAATCTAATATTAATTTCATAAATAACTTAATATTATAGATCAAAATCAAGCTCTTTGATACTTTCTTATAATTAACATATAACAGTAAAATCCACTGCATAAATTAACATTCAAGTAAAAGCATGCAGAATGATTTCAAATCAAAAAATATTTCTTTATAATTAGAATGGTCAAAAGTTCAAATATTCATGTCTATTCAAATCTCTTGTTTAACAGTTAAATCTATACTGACTTTTGTTTTTACTTCTGACATAAAAAATAATGCAAGATTAAAGGGAGATTTCTAAGCAGGAAGACAAAACTGAAATATGTATCACTGACATTTCAATCCAAAGCAATAGGAGAGAAAGTACTTTTATTCCTCACAGAGTAGTGCCACATTTTACTTTTACACCAACCCCAATGTTAGTTAAATTTTTGAAATATTTTTATAGATTCTGACTCTGGCTATAAAGGAAGTGTCTCTCTTTGTGGATCTGGTTACATATTAGCACTTACTGCATGTTATCATGTGACTTATGACTCTGTAGACTTTTTGGCATGTGATTCCCTTCAAAGTAGGAAACCAAATCCTATTATGTCAGATTTACTGAACTGAATTTTTTGCATTTCAAATACATATTAAACTTGCTAGTAATCTTGTTTTTAATTTATTTCTTTTTCACAAAATGTAATAAATTTTCAAGTTAATAATAAAGAATTCAAGAAATGACAATTCTTCTTAGTTTTTGTTGCTTTCAGTCACATTTAGAATAAATCTAAATTAAGAATTTTGTTTTTGTTACTTTTTCAATATTTTGAATATTGAAGAAATAGAGAACAGTTTTGTTACTGATTAAACTTTTCTGTATTAATGATGCCTTCATGACACATTGTTTACAAAAGGGAGAAAAAAAACCAACTGTTTGACCTTAAATGATCTCTTGCTGATCGATGGGTCGTTAAGTTTTAAACAAACAAACAAAAAAAGGGAGAAAGACTGATTTTTTTTTTGTTTTTTTTAGAACCCCACCTCAATAAAACTGAAAAACACATTCCTACCAACAACACCCAAACACTGGCAGAAATTACTTCACAACCAATAGCTAAAGATAAAAAGAAATCAAAGTATCATGAAAACTTCAAAATATTACATTTTGAAATTTTTATCTGTCTATATTTCTGAGATGAGGTATTTTGTACACTATTTACATTATTCGGACTATTGAGCCGACAAAGCATAAAAAAAACAACAAAGATGAGGACAATAGTCCAATTAATGTAAATAGTGTCAAATTTTTAGCATAAAATTTACAAGTAGCAATTTAAATTTGTAATATTTATCTGTACTATCTAAACTTTCTCTCCAAGAGACTTGTTTTGTGAGAAATGTGAATGATTTGAATATAGACTGGATCATTTAGCGGATTTATCCAAATTAATCCCAACTTTTATACCCAATTTCAGAAGCCATGTCTGCTAAAATATATTCAGAATTAAACTAAATATAACCAATATTTTTCACATAGAATTAAAAAAAAAACTCAACTTATATCAAAATAAATTTGACAACATATATATAAAACTTTAGTATTCTCTCTTTAGAAGCATATCCTTATAAAAAGGATAGTTTAGATAATATTAAATCAAAATCTATGATTTTATCACATTAATAAATTCAGAAGCATGAAATTTTAATTTTTTTTTTTCAGTGAAAACTTATGCTCTATGATTCTTCTTTCTTCAGTAATTTTGGTTTTTAAGCTTTCAATACCAACAACAGTGTGTATAAGCCAACTTCATGTATAGTCCAACCCCTGAATTTTTTGGCATTAATTTTAACCCCTCTAGAAAAAAAATTACCTATGTAGTGTAATCCCCTATTTTTTGCATAAAAAAGGGATCATAAAAACTCACACTATACTCAAGTATATACAATACACACAATAAGAAGGGTAAAAAGATTTTAATAATTTGAGGACAAATTAAAGTTGAAAATTAACAAAACTATTGTTTTCTGGTGGATATTTTAAGTATTTTTAATCAAACCAGTTTTATTTCATTGTCCATTGTTATAATGGACATTTTCTGAGCCTCTATCTTCTTGTAACTCTACAACTTTAGAGTTCTATGTCATTACTCTTTGCTCGCAAATATTTATTAAAAAAAAAAAAAAAAAAATTATTTAACAGAAAAAAATTTCTGTAAAAATGTCCTGAACTGTTCACTACCAAAATTTCATTGAAATTTAACCATTTTTAAATTGAAAACAAAAAAGGAGATTTTATTTATATCTTTCTTTAATATTTTTAAATAAATGAATATGAGTTGATAAGTTTTTTAAACTCAAACATTCTAAATATAAAAAAAAAAAAAAAAAAAAAAAAAACATATTATCCTTAAAGATAAAGTGCCATGGAGTTATCTAAAATGACAGATCTATGATTTTCATTGACTGAGTCATTAAACATTTCATATACCAAAAAACATCTTATAAACCCCCACCCCAACCACAAAAAAACAGTAAACCAAGACTTATATATCAGATGATCTTAGAAATTTATATGATATTATATTTATATAAAACAATAACACATGCAAATATGTATTTTTTAAAATAGATATATATACGTTATTTACTGGGCATTTTGATGTGATGAAATGGTTAGCAAGTTTGTTTAACTAGATCAATTATGACCAAGTAGCGAGTTCAATCCTCACTAGGTGCTCCATACTTTGAGCCTTGTGCCACATCTAAGCTACACTTAGAAAATCACCATATACATTATTTATTAAGTTTTTCTTGTTGCCTTTACTGTTTTCTTCCCATCCTTGAACCATATTATAGATGTCATCTTGGATGTTAGAAAGATTATTTTATGTAATTAAAGTAAATTATTGAGACAAGTAGTTAAGTAGTCGAACTATAAGCATTCATTTTTCATTCCTTAGTAGAAATAGTAATTTTTTGTTATTACAAAAGTATAAATAACTATCCAAGCAGACAAGGTCTTCATCAACTTAATGAACATAGAAAAAAAGGAGAGGACATTTGTCGATTCTTTGAAGAAACCATTATGTGATTAGGAATAGAAGATATAAGGAAAAATTAACTAATTTCTCAATAAAGATATACAGATATACAGTAAAGTAAAATAATATCTTATGCCTATTCCTAAGAATGTTTATTAACAAACATCTATTAATATATTTTATTACTATATAGTCAAAAATTAAGCAAATCTCAATTGGTCAGGATTCCTTTGTAGAAATGAATAAAAGGATTGCATTTGCATGTTACATTGTTACAATTCTTGCAATCATGTGGAAGCTATGACAGAATGCAAGTTGTGAAATGACCACTCTCAGCTGGACATGGAAGAAAAAGTCTGATGTCAAAGAAGCCCAAAACTTTATATGACCCCAGAATAGACATCATTGAAGAAGTATTCTGGTACACAATATATAGGTACAAAACAAATAGGAACAACACTTATTTTTACCACAATGCATAAGTACCAAAGCTTAGCAGGATAAAATTTCATCAGTTGATAGGCATCTAATCCATTTTTTGTCATCACAAAGTTTTTTTTTTCTTGCAGTTACTGTCTGTAGACAGTACAATTACAATTTTGGTTGATTGCTTCATCCCTCTCCATATCATTAACACTTCATAAACAAATGCTATTTATATCACACCATTTATACAGAGAGATACTGTAATGCTACTTCAGTAGACCTACTCAAAAAACGCCTCTTATTCACTAAATTGAAATTAGTTTTATTTTGCCTTAGGAAGTTGGTGTTATAATGAGCATTCCCACAGCCTTTGACCTTTCCAGTTCATTTTGATACACCAGTACAGCTGGTTGATATTTAAATTACTCACATATCAGAGAATTTAAAAGTGGTCATTAGGATTTTATTTATTCAAGAAATGCAATAAAATTGAGTACAAGACATTACAATATTTAAATTTAAGTTTCACTATAACTATTGAGGAGTAGGAAATGTTTTACTTAGAAGATTTGTGAATTCAGTATATTTTATATTATATACAGAGGTCTTCAAAAAATAAAAAAGATTCTTAATACTTTTATTGAACATGTGTCAGTTTCTGGGCAGGAAGGGGACAATCCAAACTCAGTAAAACACTGGAAGCAATAACTGGAACATTCCAAACTGTAAATATTTCTCCATAGGTAGCATGGTTGTGGATATTTCCCATGCCTATTAGCTTGTCAGGATGCCATTCCCTTGCATAGCATCTCTCAGGGTAAAGGGTTCTTTTTTTGCAGTACCATATCCTCTCCAAATAACATGTGACAAGTTGTACTGGGTTATATGGTACCATCCAAAAGGAACAATCCCTATCCCTGCCTATTAGCAAAAGTCTAAGATGGATTGCTTTTACAAGGCTAAAAAGCTCCAATTGCCCTGCTATTTATAAATGGCTAAAGGAAAAGATTTGTCTCTTTGCCAATAGTATAACTAAGAAATGAACTCAAATTGTGCCACTTGGAGTTTGATCTCGGTTCAGCAATTCAGGTCTTATAAAAAGATGGCTGATTTGTGTTTAAACTATTATACAATCAAAAACTCAGCTATATTTTCACTTATGCATTTAATAGAGATAAAAAAAAAAAAAAAAAAGTTTTTACTTCTATTTGGTTCACTATATCAAGGCAGTTCTGATATTAGTTAAAAAAAAAAAATCCAAATCTACCTAGTTGATTTCTAGTCCACCAAGTCCCGATTTGCCAGTCTATGTGGCCTTTTGTAGGTGATTAATTATTTTCCACCTTACAACCCCTTTCCTGCAGATGAAACATCACAAGCCTCTTGCTACTTTATCACTATTTCCATGGCATGTGTTCTGATCAGCTACGTTCATTAGTCTCATCAGCCCTGGCCTTTACAACTGGAACCATCCAGGTCGCATACACAAGGATGACTCATCCCCGATTCCCTTCATATTTCATTAGTAAGAAGTGAGTTCCATTTGGAGAGCTTCTTCAAGTGCTGTTGCTTTGTGGAACAAACTCCCAGCAGGATGTTTTCCCAATCACTAAAATCTTGACCTCTTCAAGTCTAGGGTTAACCATTATCTTTCCTGCATAACTACATGAACTTCACATCTTGCTTTTTCTTATGCTCATCCAACACCACACAGTAACCCTCTACCTTGTGTGGCTCTTAGGCCTTGTATTGGGTGAACACTCATAGGAGAAAAAAAGAAAAGAAAAAGAAAACTTATTCAATTTTGGTATTACCTGAGTAATTTTTGCTTTTTTTCAGTATTGATTTTTTACCTTTCACAAGCTGTGATGTTTTTAAACATTTCATTTTATCCATCAAGTCAGAATTACAACCCATATTAAAAACTTCAAAATTACAACACGGATATTGAAACTTTAATATTTGGGATATTTCATTCAAATTGCTGCCATATATTTATAACTTTCATTTTAACTGCACAGAAAGGTGTTGATTAGCTCACATTCAGCAAACAAACCTTTGGATTCCAATAAGTATTTTAGCCATCAATAAAAACAAAATGGCTAATGTGAAACCCAGTGGATATAACACAATATCCCCAATAACTAAATAAATTATTTTATAATTTTACATGTTAATATTGTCTCCTATAATTGGCAAAGTTTCACTTTCATGCACACAATAAATACGGTGTATCAAAAGGACATTTTTCCCCCTTAATACTTGCTATTATTTTGTACTACCTTCACTCCATCAGCAAATGTTTATTGCTTTAAAAAGCAATGATTACAATTTTAATAAAACCCAAACATATTGAAATGAATTTACATATTTTCATTATTCTTTGAGAATTTACAACAAAAATATTAAACTATTTATTTATTAGATGAATAATTTTATATTTACAACATTCTAAAAATATGAACCAATTAATACAATGCAAGGTTTATTATTTATGAATTATAAAGAAATAAATATGAAAACAATTTTTTTATTCTTAAATTTATAAAAATTTGCTAAATCAAAAACACATATGAACCAACTATAATGAAATCTTCATTATTTACCATTTTATAAAGTTCAAATCAATGGGTAATTCGCTGATGTTTTGCCAACTATTCAAAAAAACACAATTCTTCAAAAATTTTGTAAGTTTTTATAAATTTTTGAATAAAAATATTTTTTCAAATTTATTTCTTTATGAAATGGTAAAATAAAATAAAATATCACATTGGTTCACATACTTTTATAATCTTGTAAATAAACATTTGCTGAGAGAGTTTTTGTAAAATAATAGCAATGTCAACAGAAAAATGTCCATTTTGATATACCTTCTTTTCTTTTTTTTCAGGTTTAAAGGTTAAACATTACACTATAATCAAAGTAAATATTGTAATGAGGCTGTCTTTCATATATGATATGGGACTTTGTTTTGCATTCATCTTGGAATTTTCACATATTCCTGCAATCTGATTCTGGTAACACACAGTCTGGCCACTGAAGAAAGTCAGTTATAATTACAGCCACTATTGCTTTGTAGTGTTATTTTTCTACAACTTCTTCAAAGACTTGACAGACTCTGGCTTACCAGCATGAGATCATTTTGTTTGATTTTATACCACTGAAAGTTAGTTTTGACAGAATCTTTATTTTTTTTTTTTCATGTTTTATTGTTTACATGTCTTTTCTTGCATGTCAATGCTCCATACAAAAGTCATCTTCGAATATGGTTAGCATGTCCCACCTACTGCTGTTTGGCTTTCATGAGCACAGATTTGATTCAAAGCTAGCATGATCCAGGACTTCAAGGTTAGTGACATGTTCCTGACACTAGATTCTGAACATAGAACAAAGAATCCATAAGTTTTTCAATTACTTGATGTGTTTAATGGTACTAAGTCTAGGATTCATATCCAGTGACGTGAACGAAAGACAGCTATGTTGTACACTTTCAACTTTTTTGATATGCATACGTTGTTTAGAGTCTTCCCAATGCCTGGCTGTCACTGCCGATTCAAACATCAATTTCATTGTCATGGGAGATAGTACTTACCAAGTAATTGAAACTAAATCAGATACTATCTATAGCAATAGATAGTGCTGGGTATTTGGTATATTTTGATAGAGCACTTCAGTTTTTCAAAGTCAAATTGTCAGGTTAAAAAGCTTTGCAGCCTTGGAGGAGAAATCACACATCAGTTGCAAATTAAACTTATCGTGAATCAAGAGTACACAGCTATCAGCAAAATGAGCTTCCTGAAAGAGATCTAACAGTGTCTTTGTCCTGGCATGAGATAAAAAAAAAAAAAAGGTTAAAGTGGACACAATTGACCTGGTATCAGATATACACTTCTTTCTTTAGAATCTAGGTTGCATGAAACAGAATACACAAGCTGTGAATGAAGACTGGAGCTAGCATACAGCCCCCTACTGCATCACACATTCCCACTGGAGAGGATCTGGATAATGTCTTCATGAAATTTGAATAATTTTAATAAATTTCTGTGAGCATCCAATATGCTATAGTAGTGTCTATAGAAAATATTTTTTTTTAAAAAGTCTGAAATATTTAAAATAATAATAATGACTATATTAAAATGTTTTTATTAACTTTGGCCTCTCAAGTAGAAACAATGTGTAACTTCAGTAGAACAGAAATTATATGGAATTACCTTAACTTTTGTTTTTAGACAGAACCTATAGTATTTTTTTACCATGTGATAGAGATCTTTTTTTCTGATTTTAACATTTGAAAGCATTACATTTTAATTTATTTTAAGGTTGCAGAAAAGATTAATTCAAGCACATTCAGACAAATGCATACACTAATAAGGATATATTTCTAAAGTAATTTAGGGAAAAAATTAGAGATTTTATTTAAATCAGCATTTAACTTAATTCTTAAATGTAACATCTTTTTTACCAGTATGTTTTTTTTCTGCAATAAGCTACTCTACAAAAAAAAAAAAAGTATATTGCAATCGTCCTAGTTGGTAACAATTAGAAAATGTAGCCTTTGTTGGGATAATGACTACCTCGCCGAGACACCTCTCCATTGCACTAAAGGAGGAAAGAGTCTTAGCATTGTTCCGGAAGTTTGTCACTTGAGCAAAAGGCTAAATATTTCTTTTGCAAAAGCTTACTTTATTAAATGACCCTGTGTCATGTTTTGCATTAAAAATAGATATGTAATAATATCACCAGTAGTAAGTAATTTCTCATCTCTGCTTTGAACAGGATTGATAACGAAGGATTAACGTTGAAAAAGCCACTAAATTCTAACTTCAAAATTAAATTTTCAAGGTTAAATTGGTTGTTTACTTCCTAAATAAATATTAAAACACAAAGTAAAGGTAAAGACTAATTAATAATGTTAAAGAAATGATTTTGAAATTATCAAATAAAAAGTAGGGTTTATTTTTTCTCCTACCTTATGACACCAGACCTCCGTCTTTAACATCGTTTTTAAATTGCTTTTTATCTTAACAAAAATAATTGAAAATTACTTTTCTTTTTCAGACACTTTTTTTTACCTTTGTAACCTGTTTAGTTTTTTTATTCTTCTTAGCTATGCATTAAAACAAAAACAAAAAAAAATAAACGTTTTCCCATTTCTATTTTTAAATTTAATTTACAAACTAGAATTAAATTTGTCACTAGTGTAAATTTACCGAAACGAATTTCAACTTGGCCCTCTAAACTAAACACCTCACATTTTTAACGCAATGTATAAGCTTGAAAATGTTTAATTTTAATGTTCTCTTTTTTTTTAGGGGGGGGGTCATAATTTTTAACGTGGGGAAATCATAAATGAGTTACAGAAAAATGATTAGACAAGATACGGGCTAAAAATGATAAGTAAAGTGAGAAGAAATATGATGCTAGAGTGTCAAGTGTCAACTAAGCCATGCCAAACCAGTTATGTTACTAACAAACTCGTAAGTGTCGGTCTCAGACACTAACTCAAAAGGTGACTTAGCGCTAACAGTTAACAACGACGTGTGCACATTTTAAAATTGTAATTCTGAGTCATTTTTCTAAATCACAAGCGAAAAATCAAGTGGTAAATTTTTTTTTATTATTATTATTATTTTTACACGTACGGCATGCAAAAAGAGGTGGTTTCTCATAAAACCAAGACATTTTCTTAAAAAAAGAAAATGAATTTTCTCGCTTTACAGTTTACACAGTAATTTTTTTTTTTAAATTACTGTGTAAATTAAAAAACGAGCGTCAATTAGTGCAATAACGCAGCATGCCCCTGTTCAGGTTTTTCACATTTATTCTCCTAATAAAGCTTAAAATGACCCCATATTTTAAGTTCCTATTTTTACTCCACTAGCTGTAAAAAGACTTTTTTAAAACATGATGATGACGCAAGAAAAAGTTTGAAAGATCTATGTTACATTCCCTCGACATATCCATTCATATGAGCGTCATTTTTTTTTTTTTACAGTAGGGAAGACAGTTACAAAAACAAGAAACAATTTTTCATATTTTAAATTAAAATATTTATAAAAAAAAATAGAATTTATAAACTATTTAAAATTGATAACAGTCTGAGTAGACAATGCCTAATTTTTTGACACGATGTATAAAAAAAAAACAAACAAACAAACAAAACCCGTAAGCATTTTTTATAAGATTGATGTTCAAGATTATTGATGTAAAAAAATGTAATATTCAATAGCAAAATTTACTTTTTAGGTCGGAACAATTTACGAATGAATTATTTTAAAAAATAAAATAAAATCAAAACTTGCTCTGACCGCTGTGCTGTGACACTGATATTAATTTCTTTTTTTTTTTTTTTTTTTTTACCAGTAATAATCAGCACAGCAATTATTTTATATTTGAGAACAAAAATGAACAGAACACGCAAACAAGAATAACAAAAAAAAATCAATATGAATTGTTTCTATTTCGCTTAATAATTGCAAAAGTATTTAAGCTCGGGGGGAAAAAAAAAAAAAAAAAGGAACTTTTTAGTGAAAAGATGACTTTTCTCTTTGCGTAAAATTAAAAATAAATACTGATATTTAAATACAAATTACGATAAGCTATATTAAGCACGTGACCAAATAGTTTTCTTCACAAATTGACATGACTTATTTATTGCGACAGTCATTTTCGTGTATTTTTTTAGTTCTCGGTTCATTGATTTAAGGTTTTATTTCATTAAACTTTTTAAGAGAAAAAAATTGATAAATTTGCAAACAAGTCGTCGCATTATGAAATTGAAACAAAGGTTGTTGATTTTTTAACATGAAATTGCAAAAACTGGATTCGAATTAAAAATAAAAAAATGTGACTAGTTCACTAGTAGAATTTGAATTAGTTTTCTTTTTTAAATTTAATGAAAAAGAATACAATAAAGTTAATTTTCTTCTACATCGACTATTTTTATGTTTTTATGCCTTTTTAAGTTCTAAAGAAAAGAAACGTACTTAAATTTTTCATAATTATTGTTGTTGCACCAGATTCGAGTTTTCTAGAATACAGTAGTTCAAATCCCGACAGAAGCAATGTTTAAAAATGAATTATTGTATCATTTGTTTCGCCAAGAAGAAGAAAGAACAACAAAAAGTGGAGTAAAAAAAAAAAAAAAAAAAAAAAAAAATAAAGTAGTATACGACTGTACGCATGGAAAATTCACGGAGGTGGGGGGGGCTATTTTCCGATATTATCTTTGGAGACATGCATTTATAAAAAAGAAAAATGAAATAAATGAACATCTAATCCAAGCAAGGGATAAAATAGGGCAAGAATTGTATGTGTTTCACTGTGTTTTTTTAGTCACCAATAATCAATTTCTACTGCGTTGTAAAAGGAAATGATGAAACAAGTAAAATTTTAAAACAAAACGTTACTACAAGAAGCACAAACAGGTCTATTTTCCTCATATAATTACTACTACCCAATGTTTCTGTAATGACTGGAAAAAAGAAGAAGAAAAAGGGAGGAATTGAAGAGATGACGTGATCAAAAGATGAAAGCGAAATCAATACGTGACGTCACCGATATACCTGTCTGACAAGATCGATAGTGTACACTACAGTACACTGTATGTACATAAGATATACACACATATAGGATCAAAAAGACATTCAAACAAAATCCATCCAATTCTTAAATTATTTTACTACACATCATAAATAATTAGTGCTGCACCCGACGATATAACAACTTCTGCGACAACTAGGGCCACCACACTACACGTATCAATAGCAATTCTAGACAGTCTAAAAATAACACCCCTCATAATAGTATAGTTTATATAATTTAACATGCTACTAGGCTTTTTAAACATTACAAGTCTCTGAACAGTTCACTCTTTTCGTGAGTAAATTGTGCGGCCAAATGCTACTGCTTGGACGTGGATTATGATAGAAATCAAAAGCTAACAAGTTGCGATTTTTGGTTTTTAATGTGTAAGGAAAACCAAGGTTATACTGTTTTGTGTTGTAGTATTTGAAAAAAAAAATGTGTTCCTATAAACACGTGATTTTTTAAAAACTTGAATGAACCCAAACCACAATAAAACAGAAAAACAAATCCAAGATTTGTACATGCTCAACGTAGTTTTATTTTTGAAATTGAATTTTAAATTTACCTGTGCTAATGAGCTAACGATAATTGGTGGAAGCAGTCACCACATCACAGTAACTAAGTGCAAATAAGTTAACTTAAAAATAAAAGTTTTTATTAAAAACTTTTTAATTTTAGTAAATTTTTTAACTCACCTGTACATGTAGCAAACTTTATCCTTAGTAACAGTGCCTTCACTGCGCGTACAAGAATCGTCTGTGTCTTTTTTTTCCTCTCCATTATTAACCTTCGTCCTGGAACTTGAACTACAAGAACTCGAAGGGACGGTAGACACTGTCGTCGTCGTTGTCGAAGCCATTACTTTCTCCTTTTTTATTTATATGTGCTATATTAATAATATCCTCTCCCGTTACGGTTAGTCGTAAACAACAAAGTGTAGCCAAGAAAGAAAACCAATTTTTCCACCCACTTTTTGAATGTAAAATAAAATTAAACCAATGATCCAAGATTTAACATCCCGCTTCTCCTCGGTTCCACAAGTTTTTGATGGATGTGGGGTAGCTTTTTTATTTTGATTTATTGTTTTTAAAGATTTCAGTTGGTTAAAGCAGCACCATATGCAGCAAGCAGTTAAGTAACTCCATCTCGAAACATATAACTATTTTTTTCAAATATTTTGCAAAATAAGGCGCAGAATGGTAGATCGGATTTTTTAGCCTCCGACTTTTTTTCTTCTCTAAAGAATTAAAAAAATACGAGGTGATATTATTTTCAACCGCGGACTGGCTAAGCTTTTTAAGCTAACTCCCTCCATACTCACACTAAGAACTAGGTTTGACCAAAATTCTTCTTAAATATTGATAAATCTACTTAAAAATCATCCAGTTTCTGTTTTGTTTAAGTATTCCAGTCATTAAGAATTAGGAACCCGTCAGGATTTCGTTGTATTTTTGTATTATTTTCAATTTCCCAGATAGTTTCTTTTTGCGATCCCTGGCAACAGATGATGAATAATAAATAAAGCAATCTTCTCTTCTTTTTTTAAAAAAAGAAAGAAAGAGCAAGATTCAATAGTAGCAGCAATAGTCGTTATTGAAGTAGAGAGAGTGAGTAAAACAACCAAGTAGTAGTAGTAATAAAACAGTTAATAATAGTAGTTATAATACAGCAAGCAACAGTAAAGGAAGAAACAGTGTAAAAACTGAATTCATCACTAAAAATGGCATTTAAAAGAAGTGAAGCACGTATCGCGAGTGAAAAAAGTCATTTTTTTATTTAAATAATTTAATTTAATTTATCTACATAAACTTAGGGAGTAAACGTCATCTGTGACCGAGAAAATCCATCAAATCAGGTTTTTTTTATTTCAAAAGAAAAAGACACTGTTTTCATTGATCAATCGATCAAAATCGATACTCCCCACCAAAAGCAGTTTTTAACTATATAATTTAAAGTGCAATGATTGATCTGTAATTAGATTTTTGGCGTCATTTTTGGAGAGGGAGAAGGAATAAAAATAAAATTATCCTGGGGAGTATATTGTACTAGTACTCCCTAAAAACTAAAAAAGTGTTTCCTTTCTGTACTTTGTTTTTTTGTTTTTTTTTTTTGACTTTTAAAATCCATATCTTTCTGGTAATTAAATTTATTTATTAAGTTAATCTAGGAAGAAGTTTACACATTTTATTGGCGCGCACGCGTGTGTGTGTGTGTGTGTAAGCGCAAATTGAACAGTAATGATCGTGTCGACGATTCATTCACTTAAAATAAATACTCACTAACCAAGTTCTGGCGGTGTTTTTTGGCTTCCCTCGTTAACATCTGCTTTCATAAAAAAAATCTTCGATATTCAAAGACATGTGAATTTAAAAGTAAAAAAAAAAAGCGAAAACAATATTTGTTCTCTTTTTAGTTCCCCCCCCCATTAAATGTCTCTTTAAAAAAATAAAAAAGGCAAAAAAAAAAAAAATGTTTGATTATTGTGAATAAGTCGAGTTTCTGTTTGCCCATCTCCAAACAATGCTTATTTTTTATTTATTTATTTATTTCATTTCCAGGAAGCAAACATAACTACCTGAACCTGTGGATCGATCCCTTCACCTACAAAAAATAAAAAGCTGTGTCAACACAGCACACCTTGATGTCCCAGAGTAAATGACAAAAAAATGGGCTTTTTGTGTCACAGTTTTTATGTGAGCATGTGTAGATTGTAAAATGTAAATATAACCAATAACGGAAACGCATATATAAAAATAAAATTATAGAATAAAAACTTAAAAAGTAAAGACGGTGATTTCTTAGCGAAGAAAAAAAAAACATGCCCTCTCAGAGCCGTTATGAAGTGGAAGCTTTCACTGAGAAGAGAATTGATATAACGTTGACACGATGAGAGACATCATTTTAATAATGAGCCGTTGCTAATGCAGTATTTATTGTTGCTATGAAATCTGAAGAGGTGCCTGACTTACAACTAGTCTGGCAGACTAGTTTGACCCCCACCCCTCGAGGGTGCACAATAAGCTTTGAAAGGAACTGACAAAAAATGAAGTGTGTAATGCACATGACTTATTTTTAAAGCAAAAAACAAAGAAAAGGCTTTTCCGTAATTTGTACTGTAAAAATCAGACGGCAATAACCTTATTTTCGTACATTTTTTAACTCGAAACTACTGCCCTTACTTCAAAAATGTGT
This sequence comes from Acanthosepion pharaonis, assembly GCA_903632075.3. Taxonomy (NCBI): domain Eukaryota; kingdom Metazoa; phylum Mollusca; class Cephalopoda; order Sepiida; family Sepiidae; genus Acanthosepion; species Acanthosepion pharaonis. The sequence continues at coordinate 430,461 of CAHIKZ030000396.1, read as the reverse complement.
TTGTTTTTGTTCGTTTAATAACCGAAAGTAAGATATCTGTTCAGAGAGCCATAATAAGTCTAAAAAAGCAGAAAAAATTGACTGACCGACCAAAAGATTTGCTAGTTAAAGAAAAACTTTTAACTCACAAATCTTTTGGTCAATCATTTACAAAGGACATCGGTCGTGATTAAAAAAAAAAATGATAAGAACAATACGTCTGACTAGATGAAATAAAAATGTTTTATTAAAAACTGAACATTATCGATAGAACTGATACTCACCACACCAGTCAAAACAAAAAAAGAACCATATTATAATTTTAACTAGAGAAACTAAGACAAATTACCCTAACCTCACATTAAACCAGTTGAAATTTTGTGACAACATTTCAGTTGGTTCCTTTATTTGTTAAGCATTTTTTGTCTTGTGAAGTGTTCTGTTGAGCAGTTCTGTTTATAATTCTGTCAGTGGTTTACATTGTTGTCTTCTTGAAGACGCCACTCAATTGCTCTTTCATTGTAACATTTTCAACAACTTGTTGATTGATTCCAGTTTATTCTTCTATTTTCATGTCTTTTGCTATCAGCTGAGACAAAACAATTTTACCAAGAAAATCAGATTGTCTGAAACTATGAGAGAAAAAATATCTGAAAGAAATTATAATAATCAAAAATACCTCTACAAAAGAAAAAACAAGTCTGGTTGTGCTTATGAGTCAGTGTACTGTAAGTAAACATTTTATATTAGGACTTTAATCAAATTTACCTTAATAGAAAATCTTAAAAGTCTAATTTTTTTTCTCATACCTATTTTCAACACATCTTCATTTTGAAGAATTAGTTAAAAAAAAACTACAGTCCATGAGATTGTAAAATTTCTTGTATAATGTGCTTTTTCTTCCATTATTCTCAAAATTCATTTTTTTTTTTTTTAAGCGTTTCACCCCAAGCAAGGCGGAAAGCCACTAGGACACAAGGGGTTACAGAAAATTTGGAGCAAGATCAGATAGAAGTGATAGAAGAAAGGATGAGGAGAAGAGTAGTGGATAGATCAAGGCAACTGGAGATACAGAGGCCAGTGAGAGAGAGAGAGAGAGTACCGGAAACCCCTTCCTAAACAAGAAACAAGGCATAAGCCTCTACTCATGTCCAAGAGAAGGGGGAGGAGTGTTGACCGGTGGTAGGAAAGCCTACCTACTCCTTTTTCATCATTTGAAATAAATGACCTAATAGTTTAACAAAATTTTTACAGTAACTTTTAGTAAGGAGTAGCAACTGGATGAAACATTCTCTTAAAACATTAAGCAACATAAAGAAGCATCACTATGTCAGATTTTATTATGTAAGTCAATGTTTTCATAGTAAAATTAGTATTAATCAACATAAATATTTCAGAATATACTTATATTTATCTGATAAATATACCATGTGACTTTCTGCTTGTTGTAAATATTTCTAATAAAAACAGATATTATCCTGTATTTGATGGCATGAGATTTTACAATGTAACTTGAGGATTGCTCATCATATTGTTAATGAATATATATAATAGTAGAGTTATTGATATTTATTTTTAATTTCAGATATATCAAGATTGTCAAGAAATTTTAAGTTACTGAGTGATGGGAACACAATATTGGAAATATCAAAAAGTTGAACAGAAATCAGAGAACAGTCAAAAAAGATTGCAAACCCTGAAGAACAAAAATTTTATAAACGTCACAAAGAGAGATTTGAGAAACATTAAAAGGATAAGCAAAAAAATATTTAAAGCTGATGTTGCAAATGTTATAGAGAAAATATGCAGCATATTAAGAACACTAACTAAAGACATAAAAGCAACCCAAATACCAGAAAGAGTTGAGTGAAAATGTACATGAAAACTGATTTCTCAAAAGTAATTTTTAGTGATGACTGTAGAGCTACATTGGATGAACCTGATGGCTGAGCTAGAAGTTGGTTCTTTCATTGAACACAATACAACTTAGTAGGTAATGTGAGACAGGTGGGGTAATGTTTTGAGCGAGTATTGAAAGCAGTAAAATTAGAGATACCTTCAAAGTTGAGAAATGTATCAAGATAAATGCAAAGAATTATTGTAATACAATTACATTCTATATATTACTCTAATGAAAATACTTTTAAAAAATTTTTAAAAGAATGAAAAATAATATTAAAGCAAGGATCACTGGGAAGCAATAAAAACTGTTGCAAGTAATGTTAAAATTGAAACAATAGAAAAGTTAACAAAATTAATGAATAAAAGATTGATGTAAGTTATAGAACATCAAGGTGTTCATATAAAATAATAAAGTAATAATTTTTCAGATCTCTAGCATATTGTGTTAATCAAATATGTTTCTGTAGCCTATATCTTTTGAAATTACTTTCTATAAATTCACATAAGGCATTTTCTCTGTGTATCCCACTCTTTATATCAGTTGAACAAAACAGCCTGAATTGTTAAACCATCATTTCTCTAAAGACTTTTTTATATATATATCTTGAGAGATCAGAAATTATGACCCATTGTACACACAAAAAGTTCATTTTGTGTTCATTTGAAGTGGGATAAAAAGAACATATGTATTCATTTCTTTTTAAATATAGAATTCATAATATTTTTATTTTTAAAAAATAAAGCATTTGGAAATCAATTGGCCAAAATTGCCAGAAGATACCAAAAGGTTGAAACCAAGATAATAGAATTGGATGATTTCCTAATTTTCTATACTTGAAAGCTCTACATGTTAATCTATCTTTTTATATGTGTATTGAACACTTTAATATTATTGTTTCTTGGCCAAATTCAACTCTGACCATTAACTTCTTTATATATATATATATATATATATATATATATATATATATAAAAATATATTGCTAAAAAAAAGGACATTTACAACATAAATGGTAACATTTAATTTGTATAATTTTTTGAAAGCATATTTTAATAAATGTTTCATCATGTTATTCATTTTGAATGCAAATTTTAAAACTTGCTATATAAAAAGCCTGATCAAAAAGTATCAGACTGATACTATAAAAAGAAAACTACAACACATGAATTTGGCATTTACTGTATTTTGCTGCTGATTAGACACTCCAATGCATTAACCCCAAAATTTTGAAGGAAGAAATCAGAAGAAAGATGTTTTCCTTGTACTCCATAGCCCTCCCCACTATCCCTAATATACACACTGGATAGCATATTTCAGCATGAAAACCTGACTAATCATGACAAATTCATCACAGACCAAGAATAAGTAACAAGTTTATAGTAACTACATGAGAGAATATTCTGCATAATGAACTTGGCAAGACAAAGGTTTCTGCTCGGTCGGATCCTTGTTTTCTGAGACCTGATCAAAAGCACACCAGACTGATTACATCACAGAAAAATCTAACATTGAGGCAAATCCAGCTGGTTTCCTTGAATGTTTCTTAGCCCTGGATGAGTGCTAGGTTCTTCACTTTGAGCCAGAGAGAGAGAATCCATGCAATGGAAACACTCCACCTGCTCCAAAGAAGGCCAAGGTTGTTTCATCTGAAGGTAAGGTGATGGACTCAGTTTTTTGGGATGCAAAAGGCATTATGTTTAGTGACTATCAAAAGGGCCACACCATCAATGGAGAATACTATGCCAATTTGCTGAAGCAGTTATAAAAGGCAATGAAGATCAAACATCCAGAAAAAATGATGAAAATGACCCAGCACACAAGTTCAAGTGTCTACCGTAAATGATTCTACATTGTGACCAGTAGTTTAAGAAATAAGGAAGGAAGGTGTTACTTAAGCAGGTGCTAGTGTTGCAGGAATGTAATTTCCTATCAATATCTCAGTATCTCAACTGTATGTATAGCTTCTCTTAAAACATTATTAAACAATAAAACACTGGACTTGTTTTTACTTTCAAGTGTTCAGAATCGGATGTAACTGGGGAGCTGACACTCAATCTACACCCCAAACTTATAACTTCTGTCACTAACCTTTGATCTATAAGATGTAAGGTAGTTGAAGAGAAAAGAAAATGTGTCTTATAAGCAGCAAAATATGGTAATCTCCTTTCATGTAGTCCTCTTCTGAACCCAAATACTTTATCCAATCCTTTGATAGAAGCATTTCTGGAACGCTTTTTTCAGATAGTGAACAGCTAACTAGTCGCATTCTTTTAGATTTCCTCAACATCTTAAAATTTTGTTGCTTTCACATAGGATTTGATTTTTGTAAAGTGGAAAAAGTAGCAAGTAGTAAGAGACAAAATATGCAGAATATGGTGGTTGTTGGACCAAGAACACCATTCCCCATTCTGCACTGAATACTTCAAGTCACTAAAAATTTCATGCATTATTATGATGCAATCAGGGTCACCACTCTTAAAATCAACTCAACCAATGGTCACAGGGGAACCATCTCAGATTCTTATGAAATTTTAGTAAATGGTGTCTACCTATGAGAAACAAAAATCCTAAAGTTTTAGCTTCCTTAGGCTTTTGGTTCAGGAGTTATGGCCTCTTGAAATTTGGTGTCAATTTTTGCTGATTTCAAAATAGCACAATTTTTCAAATTTGGCACTTCATAATTTTGCATTCTAAGAAGATACAGAATTGATATTTGGTGGTCCTGTAGTCTACTGTATGAAGAAAATAGTTTTGCTTTTATTTTCTAGTCTATGTAGTTTTATAGTTATAGGCTGCTACAAATAGGAAAACTCCTATTTAGAGTTTTTTTGTGGATGTTTTCTACCAATGGAAATATTTAATGAGGGAAAGATTTTAATAAAGTCAAGCAAAAAAAAAAAAATAAAGAATTTTGCCTATAATTATTAATAAATACAAGCAAATAATCTGCTTGTTTGTATATTTTTCCCTCAATATTAAACCTGAATCAAATAAAATAAGTTGACAAAGGTTAATGATTATTTTGAAAGGGACTAAACCACATAATGACTTAATAGTCTTACATATGCAATACTATTTTTTACACTCAGCTGAACCACTGAGCAACATAACTCCTAGTCAGTATCTGTCCATGTAGTGCAGCAATCTTAACAATATAGAATACAGGCTCTCTCTCAGCCCCACAGAATAATCCCTCCCTACTGGCGCCAGTGATGCCTGGCCTTTCTGGTCCTGCCTGAATTGCCTCCAGCTGTTGGTCACTGTAGAGTCAACCTTCAGAAATGGGGATATGCCACCAATGATGATCCCAATGCAGGCAAATTGCAAACTACAGAACATCTAGTTTTCCCCAATCTTGAAGATTCATGCACACTTAACGACCTTGAAACTTTAACATCCAAGGCAAGGCTTTGTGTGCAACACTAGATTGGTGTGATGTAATGACTTGATAAGATGAAGAACACTAGGATATTTCAGAGGCTAAAATGGAGGAAATGGTGGAAAGGATAAAAAATTGACAGTTGCTGTAGACTGATGAAATGAAAAGGGGTAATTTCAACAACTGAGGAAAAGATGTCATAAGTTTCAATTTCTATATTCTCAGTGTAAAACATGAATAAAACATTTTTCACTAATTCTTTATAGCATGGTTTTCTTCAATGATCATTTATCTTTATGTCTCCCCAGATTAACACTCAAAAAACAGTATCCTAATTCCATTAACTACAATTTGATATTTTATTTTCACAAAAGCCTTACACTTGAATTCATGACATGCTCTGCTGCCAGACACCCAAAAGCAACAATAAAAAGAGAATTAAAGATAATGCTTTCATAGTGACACAAATGTGATCAGGACACTGATGAAGTCCAATGGGTTCTAAATGATTTTATCTGGAAGTGAAGGGTCTGGTGTTTTATGACCAACAGTAAAGTCTAGATATGGGGGCCTTCAAAGTGGCCACCTACTGTCCACAAATAGGGAGAATGGAAGTGAAGTAAATAAATGAAAACATTTAGGATCAAGTGCCAGAAAGCAGTGAGCTTCAACTGTCTTAGGATTACAATTGAAATGTCAGTTATGGTTACCCTTGTTAGGGGTGAGGCGCCATTGGTCAATAGGTAGAGAGAGTCACAGTTACAAGAAGAAGCTGTATGTTAGTGGATGATAAGCAAATGGCGGTTACAGTCAAGATGTAGAGACAGTTTCAATTTGAGATTGGCAAAAGGACAGTTGGAGTGATCACTAGTTGAAGGGAAAATCTGGTTTGTTAGTCTATTGTGAGAAAAGACAGCAGTAGCAGCAAAGATGGTGTAACTGTCACTTATCTAACCCCACCCAGATGGAGCAAGGGAATAAACATAAAGAAAACAGAATTCATGTTTTCTATTCTTGCCATTGTGATATTTTACTCTATTCCTTTGTGAGCATACACCAGGCGTTTTCCTAATTTTTATTCAAAACCACACAGATGGGAATTGAAGCACAACATGGGTTGATTTTTACAGTCAGTGCAAGTCTGAGAGAGGGTTGTGGTTGCATGTTTACATCACAAGATTGATAAAGTTTACTGATTTCATTACAAAATATAATTTTTATAAATTAAGTATTGTTAACATTCAATAATTTTTTGTTTTTTTGACAAATGCTCGTCTTTGCTTATATCATAGTTTCAGCCAATGTACACTAATTTTCCTCGTGCATTCAGTAAAGTCCAAAAGAGCTTCTCTTTTTGCTCAGAAATGTATGTGGGTGTTGTGTTGGAAACCTACCACCCCTCTTGAAGATGAACTTGTCTGTGAACAAAGACTTTAAATAGTGGCATGTCAGTTGACAGATAGACAGAAAAGTTCTTAGCTGAGCTAGTTATTGACTACTCAGGTGATTTCTGTACCTTTTTACCAACCTATTAAAACCCTTTTTATTGTTATGTGTTATTTGGCGTTTGTCTCTACTAACCCCAAATCAACATCATAACAGTGGGATAACCCAATTGTCTACCAAAAAACTTCTACTAATGATATTGCTAAAGCAGTATATAAAGAAAAGGGTGCAAAGTATCATTCTCTTTTAGTTACAGGATACCTTAAAGATAAATATGCCTTGTTTCTGCTCACAGGGGCACTTTTCAGTGCACAACAAACCACATTGAACAGTACAGCATAATATATGGAATACAATTGCCTTAAGCACATTTGATTCATGCACTTGACAAAGAACTCTTCTCAAATTAAGTGTCTCACAAATTTATGGTAAATTTACACAAATGCACATACAAAAAGGACATTTCTATACACAAACCTTCATTGAACCCTTTTTGTATTCTATTTAGTTTGTTTATGCAATAAAATATATTGTTAAATGTACATAACTGTATAGTCATACTCTTGTTTGAAGAAAATCTTGTATATCCACAATTCTATCAACAATATTATCAGACATCTTATCAACATGAATATATCCCCTCAATAATTATTGTTCTCATCCTTTATATTTGACATCCTCCATAGGAACTGAATTCGCAACACTTGGTTGTTAATTTATTGTTATGTAACACATTTATTTTACACGTAGCAGTTCCTTCAGTCACTAATTCTTTACACTCACTCACTCTATTTGCAAATTGCTCAGCCCCTAGATTGAACTCAATCAACCAGGGACTAGAACAAACTTATAACAAACTCTTTATTCATTCAGGTATTAATGATTGAAATTGCTTAAATTGTATTACTTTTCTTTTATTATTTATTAAAATATTTCTTTGTGTGTATGGGCATGTTTGTTGAAATAGCAATCAGCTGAAACCAACAACAGAAGAAAAAGAAACATAATATACTTTCATATAACTGATACAATTTTTTTTTTTTTTGTTTCATTATTTATATTTCAATAACTACTAAATATATTTAGTTAGAGTTAATAGTACATTTTGTCCTTACTGAGACACCAAAAACAATGTATATAAATATTTGTTATGTGTGTGCATGAGAAAGAGAGATAAGGATCAAACAAATCCACTATCAGAAGAATAGGAAAAGAAAATGGCAAAGAAAGAAAGAAATCCCATTCAATATTACAATAAAGATTATTCTTATTTACAACATTTGAAAATTTATGCTTCTTATAGGCATAAAAATTTATGTCTTTTAAAAGACTTTATTCTCATAATTTAATAAATCAGAACCACATATATCTTCTACAAAAAATACTATGGCCAAGTTTTATCAACAGTAAAACCTTCTTTTGAAGGACAAGTATTTATGCTTAAAACCTTCATTCATATTTATTTCTCAATGCCAACACCAATGCATATTAAAAAAAATTATTTTTAAGCTCATGGCAATTCCACGTGACTTCTCACACTTTTGTCCAGATGTATGAAATTATCAGTTGCTGAAATATTTGTGATGTTTCTAGGCATATTAATTTAGAAACCTACACTTCATCCAGACAAGAAAGTAGTGACATCTGCATAAATACTTATTTCATATAAATTAGTGTTTTTTAATGTACCAGGTACCTATATGCATCACTTAAATGCAATATTTACATTTATTAGTTTTTACTTTTAATAGCAATTTCACTTATTTGTTTACTGAAACTTTTAACTAAGTTATTCATATAATGACATATAACAGATTAACATCAAACTCTTGAAAGATTAACATAAGCAAAAGTTAATACTAATCTTATAATCCTAGGCTGTCATAAAATATTTTAAGATAATTGTTTTAAATTATAACTTTTATTATAATTGAATTGAAATAAAAGATAAGTTATTAGACTTCACCAGATTAAACACTAGCCAATGCATTTCTAATTCAGAAAATTTAAATATTATTTTATGGCAATTAATCACATCATTCTTTTTCTATAGGTTATTCTATTTTTTTGTGAGCTCAATGCTTATTCTTCATCATATACTGTATATACTTGTATAACACACGATCTCTCATATTATGACCCCCCCACCCTCAATTTTCACTCATAAAAAATGTTTTTATCATGTATCTTGTGTATCATGTGAGTTCCTTTTAAAAGAGACCAAATCACAACAGACTAACCACTTTTCCTCTATCTCTTTATCCCACCTTCTCATTAAATAAGTTAAAAATGTAAAAAAGAATGACAAAAGTGTCATTAGTAATGTTATACTCATTGTATAAATACTTAAGCCATATGGTGAAGTAATGCATAGTGGCTCAGATTGAGGAATTAGAGAGCCTAGTTTGAATTCCAGTCAAATCAATTACATTCATTTAAGTGCTAATACCCTTGGGAAAGGTTGGAATCCTCTTCTCCCCACCAGCTATGGGTAAATAGCTGGACAGACCAGGTTCTATAGCCTTGGATGGCAACTGGTCTACCGCAGAAAAAAATGGCAACCTACTGTGGGAAAAAATCTGCCTTGTCAGTTATGTATCGAAAGATACATGATCACCTAAGCATAACTGACTGAAACAAACAATGGAAAAGATACATATTCGTTAGGTTTATATTTTATAATATATACTAATATGTGAATTTTACATGTATTATTATTGGATATAGTTAAATAAAACGTCAGTTTTATCAAAATCATGTTTATTTTAAATACAGCTGTACTTTTGGACTACAGTAAATGAATATATAGTTTGGTCAACAGTGTAGCCAAGGCCAGCAGTACATATGGTAATTTTATAGGTCATGTATGATGCAACCCCCTTAAAATTAGCTTCAAATTTAGGTCTTCAAAAGTCATATGATACATGAGTATGTATTTGCTCTGAACCGAAAAACAATTATTATGTATTTTCATAAAATCTGAGAATTTAAAAATACAAATAAATGTAAGTGCAATTAGTAATGAAGTAAATGTCTGAACCAACATTTTGGTTTTATTCAAACAGATTGCTTTTTTTAGATGTTAAAATTAAAACACAGATGTTATTTTAAAAATTATCAAACAACTCCAGATTCTAAAATTAACAAAATGTTAGGCACCAATGTACATCAGTTGCATTTGCAATCATAAAAATAGAAATATGAACAGTAATTGTGCTGCACCAAAACTGACCTGTTATACATTTTAAAACAAAGAAAACAGCCAAGCAAAAAATACATAGAAAATAGAGAGAATTTAATTGATTAAAGGCATATTCTCAATTGTTGATTATTTGGGAAACTTGAAGGCTTCCCAAAAATCCCATAAAAGGAAGTTCATGAAATTAGAATTGTTTTTTTTTTCCTGAAATTCTTTTAGTCTTTCTGTTTTTAAGAGATGCATCAGAAATGAAAGTTATTGTTTATAACCTGACACCAGATACTAGTTTTATAGAAAGAAATAGAGTAGAACCCATTTTCTCTGGAAATGTCTTGAAGTATTTACACAATTCTTAAATTTTCAATTCAAAGACTGATATTGATTGTCTAACCAAATGCAGAAAAATGAAATTCAAGTGAATTATGTTTGATATTCCACAGAAAAGAGGAGTGTTTTGAAAGGAGTCCACTTAATGAGCTGAGCTTTACACAATGTTCTTGTGAAAACATTTACTACCTCTGTCCCATAACAATTGTTACATATTCTATATAAAATGTGCATACAAATATAACAACTATTATAAGACAGATAATATTATTTAATGAAAATAACAGAAATACAATGTTTTTGATTTATGCTTAGGAGCCATTTTGATAAAGAAAGGTAATACTGTTAGCTCTACATTACATCTTCATTAAAAACAAAGATTCTTTCAAATGATGTTTTCATACAAAAAAAAAAAAAAATAAGTAAAACATTATTAACATATATTTTACTCTTTTCATTTTAGAATATAATTTTCCTCTATCACTTTATTCAAAAATGTATTTTACAAATATTTAAAATTTGGTGAAAGTAGAAAAAAAAAACGTTTAAAATAATTGTTTTACTTTACTGCAATATTCTAAAATGTCAGAAAAAATAATTAAAAAAATCACTAGAATTGGCAAGAACACAAACAATTTTTTCAATTTATCCTATATTTGAATAGTTTCAAAAATTCTGTATCAATGCTCTTAGCATCTTTTACAAATAATGCTTCAAGTTTTTAATTTCCAAAATGTCTGTATCATTACTGTCACATAACATTGCAAACATATATGTACAAATATATAGAAAATTATCTCTGATATTAAACATATTTGACAGATAATTATAAAAATTACATACAATTAAGTTTAAATGCAAAATGCAACAAGAGTTATAGCTAAAAATCCTTGCAGAATCTATCTTTCATTGCAAAAGTCTATTAAAATGATGGAACACATTTAGCAGTACACTGAAATAATTGGATAAAAAGTAAGGACTGCAACACAAAACAAGTTGAGGCTTCTTTAAAGTACAGTGGTTAAGTGGGTGCTTGGTGGTTATTCTTTCGTAACACACGATTTGACAATTAAGTAAGGTTTTGATTGGATGATTTAACTGAACTGACCATCACTAAAGATCAGTTAACCCAGAATAACCATGAAAATTTTCCACAGGGAAGCCATTGTTTGAAGTTCAATTAAATCATTAGAATTCTTCAAGCCACTTAGCAAATAATTTCAGCTCAGCTTAAACATATCTTTGGAAGAAGGAAGTGATAAAATGGGTTTTCATTTTCTGTACCCTTTTTCTCCAGTGCACTCATATACTGCTGTGTTTTAAAGCCTACCTAAATTTTGTCAGATAAACAACATACTGTCTAATGTCTTATTTTCAGAAAAGAATTCAAGTGAAAAAAGTAAATTGCATTATGTAAATTGTAACCAATAATTAATAAAATTTTGACTGACAATAGATTTTGCATAAATTTCCATAATAACCTAAAGTTGGAAGCACATAATATAAAAAAAAAAAAACCTTTCATTATCATTAATAGTAAGTATAGATATTTCGACAATCTTTTGAAATTTCAGCAATCATGCCTATAAAATAAAAACAAAGTGTCAAAAGGATAGTTTTTCCCTTGACACCACTATTATTTTAATTACCTCCACTCCTTGGTAATATTTATTGTTTTAAAAAAGTGATAATTAGAATTTTAATAAAACCTAAACATATGAAAGTGAATTTATATATTTTCTTTGTTCTTGAGAATTGACAACAAAAATAATAAACATTATTTATTAGACTGTTTATTGGATTGATTGGCAAAACAATTGCCAATCGATTCGAATTTTATAAAATGCTAAAATAATAAGGGTTTCCTTATAGTTGGTTCACATATTTTAATAATTTAGTAAATGTTTATAAATTCATGAATAAAAAAGTATTTTCATATTTATTTCTTTATAAATTGGTAAATGATAAATATTACATTGCATTAATTTTAATACAATTGTATTAGTTTTTATAAAAATTATTCTTGTAAATAACCAATCTAATAAATAAATAGTGTTTAATGTTTTTGTAGTAAATTCTCAAGAACAAAGAAATGCATAAATTCACTTTCATCATATGTTTAGATTTTATCTATACATATATAAGGGGCAGTTGCCTGTGTGTGTGTCCAGCTAAAACTTAAAAAAAAACTACAGTAATTAATTACAAAGTAAATATCTATACAGACTCATTATCACACAAGCTAGCTTTTTGTAAAAGAATTATCATTATATGATTTGTATTTATGAAGATATTTTAAAATAAGTATGTATTTTTAAAATTTCTATTCTCTTGAATTTTTTTCGTATCTTCACATAAGTGTAAAAATTAATATTAAAAAAAAAAGCAAATTTAAAAGAAGAAGAATATTAAATACAATTATTTGACAAAAAGTTTAATATTTATTTATTCAAATATTGGAGAGTGTGTCCAGCAACAAAATAAATATACATACTCAGTATCACCCTAAAGGGCAGTTGTGTGTGTGTGTGTGTGTGTGTGTATTATTGACAATTTATTAATATTTTTCAGCCATCTTATGGAAAATAATTTTTTTATTTAATCTTTAAAGAATAAACTTCATTGTTTGTAACTAACATAAAAAAGTAAATAATTTTCAATTAAGTTTTATTAAAGCAAAAAACTATAGTAAGCCTTATTTTTTCGAAAATTAATTTAAAAATATAGTAAAATTTGTAAAACAAATAGTCAACATGAATAATGTTGACCGTAAGTAATATCTGTCTCTGCTAATTTTCATTTAACTAAAGTATTTTTTCTTTTAAAATATAAACTTGAAATTTAAACATAATCGCTTTTCAAAACTAAATTCTCAATGTATCTTGCTTCTACTCTCTTTCAAAATAGTAATTAATGTTTAAAAGTAAAACTTTATTTACTTAAAAAAATTTAAATATCCCTCAAAAATAAATAGTAAATAATTATTTTTTCAAAGAAGTAAGGCTCGCTATAGTTTTTGTTTGAAAAAATTATTAAATTAAATATGTTTAAATATATCTTAATGTAAGTTTATTTACTTTTTTACTAATAACAATTTGAAAAAAGGTTAATGATCTTTTATAGAAGTTTGATTTGTTTGAAAATAACATTAACAGAGTATTTATGTTAGTATTGAAAAATAAAGTGTCTTTTTGAATAAAAATATGGGAATGTTCAGCCCCCTAAGTCCCCTGCCCCCAAACTTGATATTTGTAGTGTGGTATTTTCCTAAATTTTGTGACAAACCAAAAAACAATGAGGTTTATTTTTTAAAAATTGATTAAAAACTTATTTTCCATAAGACTAGCAGGGATACCCAGTATTGCTCGAAAGATCTTTGAATAATAATTTATTATTGACAATTTATTGATATTTTTCAGCCATCTTATGGTAAATAATTTTTTATTCAATCTTTAAAAAATTAACTTCATTGCTTTTTTGGGTTACAAACAAAAAAAAAAAATCAAGGAAGTTTATCTTTCAAAGTTTGAATAAAAAAAATTATTTTCCATAAGATGGCTGAAAAATATTAATAAGTCAATAATACACACACACATATGTTAATTATTGTAGTCAATAATACACACACACAAGTTAATTATATAAGTCAATAATACACACAAGTTAATTATTGTAGCTTTTTTGTTTTAGCTGGACACACATACAAATATTTGAATAAATAAATATTGAACTTTTTTTTTCAAATAATTGTATTTAATAGTCTTCATTTTTTAAATCTACTTTGTTGTTATAATATTCATTTTTTTAAATTTATGCTTTTATTTACTATAGATGTGAAAATAAATTCAAGAGAACAGAAATTTTAAAAATACATACTTGTATAGTGTTTAGCAGAATTAAAAGTAAAAATGAATGGTAATCCTAATCAAGAATAAGAATTATTACCATTTGTTTTTACTTTTTAATTCTGAGAATTTCAAATGCATTCTAATGCATTTTAATTTTAAAATATCTTTGTAATACAAATCATATGATAATTTTTTTACAAAAAGCTGGCTTGGGTGATAATTAGTTTGTACAGATGTGTGTGTGTGTGTGTTTGTCTGACTAAAACTAAAAAAACTACAGTAATTAATGACTAAGTAAACTGCCCTTTATATATATATGTATAGATGGTGAAAAATATCAATAAACTGTCAATAATAAACTATTATTCAGAGATCTTCCACACAATGCCGGGTATCCCTGCTAGTTACAAATATGACAGGAAATAGAGTAATTATTACTTAGACAATGTAAATAGTTATCATATTTATGATATAAATTAGGAAAATGGTGTATATGAGGGCATGCTGAAAAATTATTGGCTGGACTTCCAAAAATTTAGCCACTTAAACAAATATAAGATTTGTTTTTAAATCCCTTCTTGATTGGACCAATAACCTTAAAGAATAAAAAAGTTACTGATAAAAAGTGAAAGTGTAATCCTATAGCAGTAAAGATACTGAATGCCACTGATGTGAATTAGAAAATCATTAACACAGAAAAAAAATCTTCTTTCTAAACTCATGGCAAAGTTTATAAATTTTGCAAATAAAAAAATATCATTGAGTTGTCTCATTTATAAATAGATATATTTTTTCCAAAAATAGAAAGGTTTGTATATCGACTATTCTTTCCCACAAGAATACAAGCTTATTTATTTGTATATATGGCAGGAAACACAGTGGAGAAAAATAGATAATAGATCTAATCAATAATGGCATCCCAAATTTCTAGGAACTGGTTCTATAAAGGCAGGTAATTTTTAGGAACCTATTCTGCTTATTTTCTTTTCAATCTGAGAATGGAAACAAATCATTTTATATAGTATCAAAAAGAATTAACCCATTTTGATAATTTAATAGAAAGCATTTATTTATTTATTAAATTGTTTCCAGATTGAAATTCTGTTTTTATCATATTTCTGCTCAGAAGTATGATGTTTTTTAACTCTAGTGTCATCAGCTGTGTTATGAGTTCTTGGTAGTGGCAATTCTAAAACTCTGAAAGTGGGGGGACCACTTGGGGGCTGAGATTTTTCTGCAGAGGAGGGGGGGAATTCAAGCAACATCTTTATTTTCATACTACATCACTATCATATACACAACTTAGAAATGAGTTTTAGTATAAGTATGTTACTTCACTAAATTAAACGGAATAACTTCTCATTCATACTAGTGGAGTTCTAATCTATTCTTGCCCTCTTTTCCACTCTCAAGCTGTTGAACCACAAAAGAGGTTAACTTCAAAACAAAATCAAAGGGTTAATACTAACGTCAGTACTAGCAAAACAGTGTAATTTGTCTGATCTGATTTTTTTCCTCTACAAAACTTAGAAAAGTGGGGGGGGATAACCGAGAGGCCAACCAAAATTGGGGCAGGGTCATTGGACCCTTTTCTTCCCACCTAGAATCGCCACTGGTTCTTGGCAATATTCGAACTGAATGACTGTAGTCCCAAAGATCCAATGGAAGATCTATCAAATTTATGACTAGAAAATTTGCCAGCTTTTTAACTTCAAGATGATTTCTTTTGTTAGAATAACTTATGTTCACAGAAAACCCTCTTTCAGCCTCTGAAGAACTTTTTATATATCAGCTATTAATATATAAAATTATTTTCAGATAATACAACAACTGGTTTGCTAAGCTTTAACAATTTTAAGAATTGGTTCACACAAATCAGTAGGATGCTACCATTGGATTTACTTAAATGAAGCTAACCAAACATTTTTGTAGCATTTTATCTAACATTTTCCAGTTTTCAATTTGAAATAATGTTAAAATAAGAATTTTTACATTTTATTTTGTAGCAAGCAACACAGACATTCCATAAAAGCAACAACCCAGTAAAAAATTAGAAAAGAATCACAGATGTTCAGGTATTTAAAAAATATGAAAATATAAAAATGACTGAAATAATAAAATATATGTTATTTTAACAAGAGGGAGACATATTGAACAGTTCTTCTTTTATGTGTCACATCCTACATGTGAGTAATCATGGCTCTCCACAACTTCCTACCTTTTGTTGCTCTAAGTAACCCATTATCATTTCTCTTTGTCCTTGTTTTTTCATTCATTCACTCAAACTCATTAAGTAGTATGTTCACTTCCTTATTTGTCTTGCCTTTACTATTTCTTATGAGTGTTAAATTCTACGGGCCCTCATTATATGACCCCAAATTTTAACTCTTTCTGAATTTAAGTATCAGTTTCCTTGTAATTCCTATTTTCTTTAAAACTTTCACATTATTCGCATGTTTTGTCTATGTTATTCTCAGCATTTGTTGGTAGAATCATCTATCACTTCAAGTCTCTTGATCTGTAAAAAGATTGGTATATAAAAGAGTAGATATTACATAACAATTCCATACTCTTTTCTTTGCTTCTATAGAGATTTTCCTATCTCTTAATACTTTGTTTAGTTTCCATAAAGCATCTTTTACTATTAATATGGATCTTCGGCTTTCTGCATCACACTTACTGTCATCTGTTACTACATTATTCAGAATTTAAATTTTTGTACTTCCTTAATTTTGTAATCCCAAATGTATAGCCCTTACCTTTCATTGTTTCTTTTGGTGACAACCATTGCATTCTATCTTCTTACAATTAATAGTCCTTACTTCTTGCTTTCCTTTGCTACCTTGTCTAAGAGTTCTTTCAGTTTTGTTAACAACACATTGTAATCTGTCTATATTAAGATTATGTCCACCAATAATAAATGCTAGTTGGTCTTCTACTTCTCTTATTATTGTCTTTCTATATAGATTAAATAAAATTAATAAGAAAATATATTAAAATATATTAATATCTTTGTTTTATTCCTCATTTTAATTTTGTGCACTCACTGAACTTGTTCTCTATTTGCATACAGGCTGTTTGTTCCCAGTAAAGATTACAGATTGTATGAATGTCTTTCCTGTGTAAATCGTGCTCATCTAGCATTTCAGGTAGCGCTTCATGTCATACCCTATTAAATACTTCTGAGTAATCTATGAAACATAGGTATAGATCTTTCTGCATTTTTATCCCCTATTCTGATAATAAAAAATAGTATTTCTTGTTCCAGAGTCTTGAAATAAAGCTATACTCTTCTTGCCTTATTTTTAGTTTAATTCTGCAATGAGCTGTTTGCATTAAAATCCTAATAAATTTAGGTATGTGGCTCATCAAGCTGATGGAATTTGTATTCATTTGAACTTAATTTCTTTGACATTGCTATAAAGATAGATCTACAGAAGTCTTCCAGTATTTTGCCATTGTTATATATTTCATTTATCATTTTGGTAAACTTATTGATACCAAAATTGTATAAGGCTGACAGTATCTCTATTAAAATCTCACCTCCACCCGCTGCTTTGTTGCTCTTTATGTTGACCAGTACTGATCTACTTCTATATGCTGCATTCCTTCAGGATACAGGCAATCAAGGCTCTCCACAACTTCCTATCTCATGTGGCAGCAGTTTTTCTCCCTTAGGTAAGACAACCCCACCCACCCCATTCTGCCATCTATTCTCACAAGCTCATCTGGTAAGTGGTTCATTATCTTTCCCTATCTCTCTTGCTCTCATTGTGCTCCATGAGGGTTAAGTTTTTCAAGCCTGCCTTTCCTCATGATATGTCCAAGGAATTTCAGCTATCTTTTCCTAATTTTGAGTAGAAGTGTTCTGTCTTTTGCCATTTTCTTTAAGACTTTCTTGTTGCTTACTCATTCTGTCCATAGAATATTCAGCAAACTACATTTCTGTTATCTCTAGTTTTTTTCCCCATCAGTGGAAAGATTGTCCAACATTCACTGCCATATAAAAAAAATGGATATCACATAGCAATCCAGCACTCTTTTCTTTGTTTCTAATGAAACTTTTCCATTTCTCAGCATCTTGCCTAGCTTTTGGAATGCTTCTTTTGCTAGGCCCATGTGTGTTTAGATCTTGGTGCCACATTTTCTATTCTCTGTTAAAACACTTCCCAGATATTTGAACTTCTGCACCTCCTTAAAAATAATTTTTATATTGCCAATTCATAACACACATTTTGGGCTTTTTCTCTTGGTGATCACCATACTTTTTCTTCTTGCAGTTGAGGGTTAAGTCCTTTTTCATCACCTTCTTCTATCACCTTGTCTAGGAGGTCCTGTAGCTTCCTTTCAGAGTCAGCTATCAACACAGTGTCACTTGTGTATCTTATATTGTTAAGATTATGCCCACTGACAATAAATCCAGGTAGTTCCTCTAGGTTAGCTTCACAATAGAGGTTGAATAAATCTGAGAAGAAGATGTATCCTTATCTGTTTCTATACACTTACTGAAACCATTTTCTATCCGTATGCAGGAAGTTTGCTCCCAGTATAAGTTCTGGATTATTATAACATCTTTTCCAAATAGATTTAATTTTCATGGCAGTTCATTAATGATCTTACTTCAGATACTATGAATCTTCCCATATCTTATATCATGTATTCTTTTCATTTATTCATGTTTCTTTCTTTCTTCTGGAGTCGTAGAAGAGTTCTCCACCATATTCATTTCATCTTTTTTATTTCCATAGAGTTGATAAATCCTGTTGAAGAGCAGGTTTTCTTCCCTCCTATTTAAGTTCATTTGGTTAAGTCAAAATAAAAGACAAATTTTTATTTTCCACTAAATTTATTGAATCCTTTTCACCATTTTGTTCCACAATCTTCTGTCATATTTCTGGCAACTTTATATTTTGTCTTTCTCAACGAAGAACCATACTAAAAACAAATAACCATACTTACCAAAATCTGACCAAATGTCAGAATTCTTTTTTAAAATCCATTCTTGGTTGAGCCAAGAACTTTTCAGCACATACTATCTCCCAGGAAATTAAGAGAATTCTCTAAAAATTGGAATAAACAAGGATGTAATATTTGTCAAATACAGCAAATGAGTGAAAATTTCCCAAAAAGCTGCTAAAAATTTTACCTCATCACCAAATAAACCCTTTTTCTCTTAATTAATTTTGGATGCTTTTCATTAACTGGTATTTTCATTTAATCTAACTGTAAGTAGAGTATGTGTTCTCTGGAAACAAACCATATCCCACCATATCATAGCATCACCTTTTTCTAACAAGTCATAATTCATTTTAATTGCCCCATGTTTTCTTGTATTCCACATTGTTTTAAAGCATCTACTTTACATTTAAATGTCACAATTGTTTTAAAAAGAAGAAAAAAAAGGAACATTTATTACATGACATCAACATACAGTTGACTAAGATCTATTTTTTTTTTTTTTTTTTTCTTAAGTGGAATCCATGCATCAAAGTGATTAATAGGACTTAAAAAGGCACAAATAATTTTCAGCACTTCATTTTCAATATTTTCAGTATATTCTTTATGTTATATTATTTTTAAGTAATATTTTAAAGCTGAAACTAATCTATCCAACCATGGAGCATTGTTTTATGAGAAATCTCCACCACAATACTTAAAAAAATCTCTTACATATTTGAGCATTCACACAACCATCTGTATAAACTGAAAAGAAATCTTGTTTTTTTTACATTAATCATATTTTTACCTTTGTCAAAATAAAAAAAAAAGCATAACATGTCAAAAATATTGAATATTTTCTTCAATACTGAAGGAGTCATAAAAATGACTTCATAGGATCATAAATTTTGGTTTATACTCTTTTCCAGTTGCCTAGAGGTTGTTACCACACAGAAAGTGAAATTAGCCCTAATGTCCATTTCAGTTTCATCCAAATTGTATATGTATGTTTGCACATATATTTTAATTCAATGATAGAACTAGAACTATTTTTACAAAATTTTGAAAAGAAACAAAGTTTAGAAAATAATTTTATTTATTACCAAATAATTTCCAAAATGTTCAATAAATTCTTATAATTATTTGATTTTCTTTTTTCTTTTTTAGAATTTAACTCTTTTTGCCTCCAACTATTATTGCCCAGCCCAAAATATGGTCTGTTCAAACTGACTGGGAGGGGAATGTATTATTCCAATGTCTTATTTCAAATTCAGTCAAATTGTGTGTACACATTAAATGGCAAAAGCACGTGTTACTCACACACAACACAGGTATACATATATACTTTACATAGGCACATGCAAAGTCACACAGAGTGTGTGACAAAGAATCATCTCTTCTTTTATAATATAGATTAAAACTAAATGTGCCTAACACCATTTGATAACAAACACAAAACAAATTTATTGGTCTATCCAATAATTGTTTTCTTATTTCTTAGCAGAGCCTTTCTGCTACTATTTCTTAAAAAATTACTTATAAAGTTGGTTTTCTGGAAATAATCTTATGAGGCTTAAAATAGCAATCAAATAATACCATTTTTTTAAATAAAATAACATAAAATACCTTCTTAAACCTGTTTTTGCAGTTAAGCAATATTATCAGTGAAAGTATTGCTCTTATCTTTATCTGATTAAGTAAAAACAACAAAGAATAAAAATTAAGATTTTGTGAATTATTCTATCCAAAATTGATTGGTTTTCCTATTTTGAGGTTATGGTGGCCCATAAAAATTATTCTAGTTTCATATAATCAACATGCATTTTAGGTAATCAGAATTAAAAAGTTACTTCTTTGTGGAAAACAAATAGAGAACAAATATTTAATTTTATTGTGTTTATTAGATCAAAAATTAATACGAGTTAGAATTATAAGCAACCTACATCCTCCTCTATAACAGAAATATTATATTCCAAAGTAGATATAAACCTGATTTTTATGTACATTGCAATCCATAGGAGAAAATTTCAGATATTCTTTAGACACATACCATATCTTAGATTTATCATTTATTGCAAAAATTCAAAATGTCTAATCTAATTCTTAGCAATTATTCATCACCTCAAAAATCCATCCTATGTAAAAATAATGTTGCTTATGAAATCTCATGTCTTTGGGAGATTGTATTTTCAACACTAACAACAAAGAACATTAAATTCTTACATTGGCCACAAATGCACCACACTATCTGATTTGTCATTTGTCAAAATTTAGTGCAACTCATGCACATATAAATCAGCATATCACAAATAAGCAAAATAATAAGACAAATTTTAGTAGATAAGACCAAAATATTATACAGAACTCAATGCAATGAAAGAAACTTCTGGAAGCCATTATAATACAAGGGAAGAAGCCAACATTAAATAGGGCATCTTTCTCCATGGGAGATCATATACTTAATCACCTTGAGTGACTTGAAATTGGTTCCAGCAAACAAGGGAATGCAGGAATTAGCCAAAAACAATTTCATAAATAGACAAAAAACAAAATTGTTGACAAATTAAGAAACATTCAAAGAAGAAACAAAAATGGACTTTGGAAAGTTTATCAATTGTATGAAACAACTTGGAGATTTGAAAAACTTGATAAAAATATTGGATAAACAGACCTTGTCAATATTGTACAACAAAACTTGTTTAAAAGAATTTTTGCTGCTTAAATACACCTTTATATATATATATATAAAAATACTTGATAAAAATATTGTTGTAAGGTATGCTACATTTATGTGTAAAAGTGATCAATATCAAAGATAGAGCATGTGTAAATATAAAAATGGACACTGAAGTCAATACCAAGTGCTGACAGTCTGTTTCATGCTTTAACACAATCTTCAGGTCATGTGTGTTATGTTTTGGCTCAACTATTTAGTTTGTCAGTGGTGCATTATGAGTAGTAAGATCTATTTTATATATATATATATATATATATATATATATATATATATATATATATATATAAATATTTTATTATATATGTTTTCTTGCCTCTTCTAACAAATCTGCATTCAAGTCATGGTCACATTGACATCTTCACAAACTACAGGAGCAACAGTTAGTACTTCCCATATTTTCATCACATTGCTTGATTATGTTAATGATCAAAAAGAAAAAATGACAAAAGAGGTCAGTATACAGCTATGATCATGTATTTATATAAATTAAATTTATGAAAATGGAATATGATCAGGTCTTTTTCTCATTTTTTTTTGCCAGTGATTGGAATAGTTAATACTCTGATAATTACTTTTTATTGTTTTCGTAAATCAGATCATTAAAAACATGTAATAGTATGAACCATTTTTGAATATGTGATATTTCTATTACCTATTTATGCATTATACTTGAATATCTTTGAAACTTTTGACAAAAAGTTAAAATTTTCAAAGGCAAGAGAAAAATATATTTTAAAAAGTCCAAAATCATACATGCCTTCACAAGAGTAATACATTTTAACAAATACACAGTAAAAAACAATCTTTTATATTTGCTATTATCAGAACGTAGTCACATCATTAAAAGATATTGTTTAATGTCAGTTTTCTCACTATAATGAAAATAAAATCATTGTGCTTTATATTTACCTTTTTTATGATCATAACTTATATGGTTTTTATGCTTGTTTTTAAATAAATGGACAAAAGCACTAATGATGCTATAAATGTTATTGTTTTATATAACTTTGGAGAAAAATATCAAAATTAACCCAAACTCTATAACCTGACAATCCAAGTTCATTCATATTCTTTCATGTATTATTTAAGCCAATCTTAAGAAACCAGCAATGCTAATAAACTAGTGTGAGCCTTCCGAATTTATCTTTAATAAAATGACTTTAAAGCAATCTATAGTGGCTGTTCATAGAAAGTAAAGCAAGGCATTTTATCAAGTACATGGCATCTCATTGCTGCAACTGATTTCTGTAAAATTAATTGCAGATGAAATATGAAATTTCTTTGGAAGCAAAATAGATGATTGTGTTCTAGTTACCTGAAGATCACAAGAGTGTGAATCTTAAGTAGAAATTCAAGCTCTGCTTCATTAAAAGTTGATGCTGTGAAGTGTTTTTTTTTTTTTTTTTTTTTTACTTTGCCTGGATAGACTAAGCATTGAGCACTTTAATTTACTGCTTTGGAAGGTGTTTGCCTTTTGTTTTTTTCTTGTCTAAGGATTTCGGTCTTTTTGGCAGGTACTCTGTTGATCACACCAACATTTATTTATATGTATGAGACTCAGAGCTATGCTGCTGGTGAGGAAAATATATATATATATATATATATATATATATATATATATATATATATATATATATATATAGATAGATAGATAGATGTGTGTGTGTGTGTGTTTATGGTGTATTTGGTCAGCAATTTTTCATTTATACAAGTCTGGTTAAAAATCAATCAAATTTTTATGTTACAGATTTTTTTGTTTTTTATTCTTGGAGCATTTTCCTGGTTTCCAGTACATATTTAAATATAAATTACCTAAAAACAAAACTTTTTTGATAATGGCTTATGACAGTACTCAGACATTGGAGAATCTATATTTAAATATGTCCCAGAAACAAGGAAAATGCTCAAAACATGGAATAAATAAATAAAATCTTAACAAAGAACTTTTATCAGTCTTTTAATAAACTTGTGTATGTATATATGCACATATATTAGTAAATAAAAGTGACTATTTTTTGTGATATTTGAGGAGATATAGATATATATTTTTTGTGATATTTGAGGAGATTTTTAAAACTTGTTATTTTCCATAGAATTTCTTAGCAAATCCAAGATGTGTCTATATTTATGCCATTACATATTTTATCAAGAAATAAGGAGACATTTTCTATTATATGCATGAGAAAAATACAGAAAAGTAGATATTTCTAAGGATTGATAAAAATCTTAATGAAAGAAATATTATTCTGACTAATTGTGAATTTTGTAATATTTACATGGAAACCTCTTTATCAACTTGGGTTTTCTTTTGTAGAACATTATGAAACAAACTTTCCTGAGAAGACAATTTATCTGCATGCCTTATGATTTTTAGTCAGTTTGTCTTTAAATTGAACATTTCACAGTAACAGCAATAAAATTTGAACCAAATATTATTTATTGATTTCACAGAGTAGACTGCAATGGTTGACTACATAAAAAAATTAAGTTACTATCAAGAGAGAAATTATGAAAGATTGTAATGCCAAATGATGTGCTTATGTAATCTAATATTCAGGTATATTATTTGATATTAAAATAGCATCATTAATGAAACATTGTAATCGATAAGAAAATTGTCAACCAGCAAAGAACTATTTAATCAATGAAGACATTGATTTTCACACAATAAGAAATGGGAATATTATAAAATCAAAACTCTTCAGTAAAATGAAAACAATAAAGTAATATTTTATAGTTTCCTTTCAACTGAACCATTTGGCATAAAAAACTAAGTTTGCCTATTTGATAATAGAACATTAGTTATAATAGTGCAAGGTTAAAACATCTAAACCCAGCTTAAATATCAAATTCTTCTTATCATTTTTTTTTTTGTTCTTTCCGAAGTTAAATTATATCAAAGCCAAATATTTATGACTATTTCCAGGGAAAAGAGAATCATACTATTCATTTTATTAAATTCTTACACCTTGTTTTTGTAAAAGACTATCATACATACAGCAAATATACAAATAGAACAAATTAAAAATAACATCAGAATTGTCCCAAAATAAACTTTTTTAACAATTAAGCTACCCACAAATGCTAATCTGTAAGCACCTTGAGGAAAATCATGAAACCATTTCTTTCCCCTCTCCAAGTATAATTTAAATAACAGTGTAGTTTAGGATCCTTATTTTTATGTGGCAGTCAGGTTAGGCAGTCACTTCTGAATGCAAATCCAAGCAGTAGGCTATGGGAAACTACTTCACTAACTTTCGGTGTCAAAGAGAAACTACACACTATTTTTCCCAAGAAGCAATGGTGATTGAAAAAAAAAGCATCTTTTGCTATCAATATGACCTTACTTTCCTAAGAAGTTATAGTGATTCAAAGATAAAATAAAAAGGAATCTGTGGTGAACTATTTTCACCTACAACTTGAAGTGGCATAACTTAGCCACCTGATGATAAGAAAAAAATAACCCGTATTACTTATTCTATTTTTTTTAAAACTCTTACATCAGAAGTGGTACTGTATATAAAATGAGCATGAAATTCTATAAGATTGTAGATCAGATGTTTCTTCATCGAATATCAATTTTATCCAATATAACTTTAGAGGTAATGTCATTTTTAGCACCTTATGTCTGTCCCGGCTCTGGATCAGTTGAAGTTAGTCATGATTGTATCACCGATTGTAATCTCTCTAAGACACATTTTCTTTGTCTCTAGTGTTCAGTGTTGAAATACTTCTCATCTCTCTGTATCACGTTGAAGTGTTCAGTCTAAGGAGCCTCCCATGTGTGCTTCATTTTGGAAATTCTTAATCAAACATCTATATACAACTTTAATTCCTGAGGACCAAATGGTGTTTAAATTGTGTAAAAATGTCCTTCAGAATGAAGTTCAGATAATAGTTTTAACATTTCCTGTGCATGCTAGCTGACTTTCCCATTGGTAAAATTTTGAGATTTTGTTTTTCAGCTATCATCTGAAAGCTAAACATAATGGCAATGACTGGAGAATAATTTTGGTATGTTACAAATCGTAAAAACTACTAGCAAAGAATTTAGGAAATTCTCTTTTATTGCCATTATCCCAGTTTTAATGATTCTGTATTGCCTCTCAGTTATCCATTAGATTGTTGATTATCTATTTAATAAATGCAAATGTCAGTGTGCCACACTTTTTCAACTTTACTCCAAGAGGCTGTAGCCAAAGATATACCATTTTGGAATCAGGCTGACTGAGCAAATTAACAACATTCTGGGTCAGATCTGGACACACAAACCTGCAATTTTGGATTCCCAAGTTTTCATTACTGTGATTGTTTTCAGTGATTTTGTTATGTGATTTTTGTGATAAATTTTTTTGTACAGTAACAATTTGTATAACTTGGAAATAAATTTGGGAATAATCAAAACTAATTGTGAAATCCAGCGAAAGTCACCCATGAAAAAAAAATAGTTGTTTGTACGGAAAGTAAGGACCTACATACATCAAATTGTCTTTAAATTAAGTGGAAGCAGAAGAATTATCATTGAACTTTTAAAAGGTAAGCTTAAATGCAGTGATCAATTTTGAATTCTTCTCTAGTTTATTGTTCCCTATTACATCTACTCCTCCCTACCTTTTGTGATGAAGGCCCAATCAAGAGCTCTCGACAGGAGCTACTTAAATGCCACCCGATAATGCAGCTTTTAAGCTAGTATGCTATAATTTACAGCTTATGAAATTCTATCAAATTTCAAATTCAATGAAAAGTTCACTTTCAAACTGTACTTTTCTCTCAGTTACTACCTAAACAAATACTCTGAAGTGAGAGGTCCATGTTTATAGAAACTACACTGTTATTACTGAAATATCTTGCATTGGTATCACTTCAATCTCCCTAGCAACTCTGATGATAAATATTAAAATATATCTTAGCCAGGGAAGAATAGGTACTGCTATGAGAAACAGCTAGTGGTGATGATGATTTTCTAAGAATATTTCAGATGTGGCACAAGCTAAAAAATATTGGGCACCCAGTGAGGATCAAACTCTCTACTCAGTTGTAATTGTCCTAGGGAGACAAGCTTGCTATCCATTACTGAAATATCTTGCATTGGTATATTTTCTCTGATTTCCAGCAAGTTTCTTTGAAATGAAACCAATAAGAATTGTTTCATCATGAGAGAAATCTGGTACAATTATGCTATTATGGTATAACTGTTACTAAATGCAAGTCAGAAATATTTGAGTTAAGATAGTATATAAGTTTAGTAAAGATTTTAATATTGAGGTGTCCCACTATATTACTGTGAATTTTATTACTTTTGATTTGGTATTGCAATTGATCTTATTTATGAATACCTTAGACACTTTTTAGTCCATAAGCAGATGTTTCTGTACATACCCACATTTAAATGTAGCTTTACATACTGGATGTATCATATTGTGGAAAGTGTCAAAAATAACATTACATGACTTCTGTGGCATAAAGGTTTTGAGGAAATGTATTAAATCCTCAACTTATGATTTCAATTTGTCTAAGTTTGTGTTTCAGTCTTATCCTCTTGATGCTCAATAATTGCTGTGGTCTAAAATTACTACATATGCAGGCCTTAAAAGGCTATCCACTGTTGTCCTCACCCGCAATGTAGAAAATATCAGCAATAAATTCAGTTATCAAAGTCTATTGCCTTTGCTATTTATCAAACTTCACAGGGGCTGACTTCTTGAAATCCAATGCTACTGGTTTATGATCTACAAATAAGTTTCAACTTTCAATTTGAGGTTTAAAATGCAATACAGTTAAATATGCTCTTAGAAGTGAAATATTTTCTCTGATTTCCAGCAAGTTTCTTTGAAATGAAACCAATAAGAATTGTTTCATCATGAGAGAAATCTGGTACAATTATGCTATTATGGTATAACTGTTACTAAATGCAAGTCAGAAATATTTGAGTTAAGATAGTATATAAGTTTAGTAAAGATTTTAATATTTACAAATACATCCTCTTCAGTAGAAGTAAACTGTAATTCCTTAGCATTAGAATTATTTTTTAATAATCTCAGTAAGTTCTATCAAAACATCTGCAAGATAAGGAACAAGTTATCTATAGAAATTCACCATTCCTAGAAAGTGATAAAGTTATTTTGCGGTTTGGGAAAATCATTCATTTCTTGAGTCTTTTTCTGTCATTGGAGTTAGGCTAATATTAAAGCCTAAAAAATAAGTTTTCTCTAAAGAATTTGCAATTATCAAATTAAATTTTTAAATTATTTTCTTAAGAACTCCTACTACTTGTCCAAGGTCAGATATATATACAAAGATAGGGCTGACTTGGAGAAGAATGTTATCCATAAAGTTTTGTATTCAATCCAAATATATAATCCAAAGGGTGTAGTAATAGCAGTTTTTTTTATATTTCACTCTCATTGGTACTTGCAATAAATCTATTTTAAACAAAACACTTTTATTTAGTAATTTAGAAGAGACATTATGAATATTTGGTAGTGGATATCTGTCAGATTTAGTAATAGCATTCTAGTTTCATCAATGTCCACAAGTTTGCCAAAATCCTGATATGGATTTTGGTGCCATATATGCAAGGTGATTTCAACTGCCTAATTGTACCTGCCTGAAGCAGTGCTACAAGTTCTTATATTGCTATTTTAAACATCTCATTGGACAATTACTGAACTTTAGCAAAAAAAGATGCAGTATTCCCTCAATAAAATGTTTTCCTTTCATTTGAGAACAAGTTGTGGAATCTTCCACAACAAACCAGCCTTACTTCTTTTTAGGAAATGCACTCTTCCTATCTGGTAAATAACATCCTACTTTCATAACAAATATCAACGAGAAACCAGTGGTCAATCACAGTACATCCAACTTGCTGATTGGTCAGTTTCAACCAATCAGATCGCTCTCACGTGCAGAGTCAATTTAGGCGCCAAGTCAATTCTGATCCTATCACATGATACAGGCAGATATATAAACCCAACACATGTAAACTCCCTTGAGTTTCTTTTCTTTTCATCTTTCTCTGTTCCTGCTCTTCCTGACTCGAGCCTAACTAATCTACGTCACTCATACATCTCAACACGCTGCCAAAATGTGACCCTAAAGGAACTCCCGTCTCAACTGATCCAGTCAGACGTTAAATGAACAATACTTAATTCATGCAAGTATTATCTCTGAACTCTACCAAACTTGTTCATACAATTCCAAACACTCAATACGAACTCATTCTTCTATTACAATTTAATAATTACTTCCTTTTAATATGAACTCAGCATGTATATCAAATATTAATAAATTCAATTGCTATGTTTTGAAACAAGATGTTTATGAATCTTTATTATTTTCTGTCTTGTATTAATTGTTGTGGCTGGAAGATTATTGAACACACACAATTTTAAACCTTCTGATAATTCAAACTTTCTATTCCTCTTCAACACACATCACACACATCTGCAACAAGGTAGTTCGTGTTGATTTATCAAGTACTGTGAATTCATCAAAGAGAGGTTTTACAAGTATTTCTCAAAATTTGCTAAACCAATCCCTCAAAATGTTTACTTCCTAGGCAGTATTTTATAGTTTGATCAATACACCTGCAATCCAGTAAAAGTCTATAATGATATGGAAAATCAGCACCTAAATGTGGGTTGACAGTGTCCACAACAGTCCATCTATATGAAAGGTATATTCTTGGAATGTCAATGTTGAGTGAAGTTTATCCATACCACTGGATATCAGGTCCATTGGCTGAAAATAAACAGAAGTGTGTAGGATTCAGGCAAAAGCCAGTTGAAAATTTATATAGTAGAATCAAATCATCCACTTTATTTTGAAGTGAAGTTGACCCCTTTTGAAACTCAATAATTCAATTGTTATAGATGCACTGTATCAACTAGAAAATGTAATTCAACCATGCCAACCTGAATTGCAACCTTTAAATGCAGTGAGTCACCTTGTTGCAATGGTAATTTTGTTTTTTAATCAGTTTACCTCAAGCAAGACGATAATGTCCCTAAAACACAAGAGGTTATTGGAAATGAAAGAGAATGAGAATGGACAATAAATGAATAGGGTTCAAGAAGACAGAAATTAACAATTGGCATTGCATTTAAATTTTTGAAGATTTTAGTTAGCAGGGCAGCAAGAAATCAGAAGAGAGTTCAATAGGCAAGAAGTGTGAGAAAAGAAATTATTAGGATAAAACATACAGATACATCTAATTCAACAGTAAAATGGTTAAACCTAGTTGCCAATTTATTAGTATGCTTAAATTCATGCAGTCAAGGCACCAAAGAAGAAAGCTCATCATGAAAATATTTGTAGAAAGACAGCGAAAGCCACATCATGGCAGTGGTAAAGTAAGTGGAGTTGAGATGCCAAGTCAGGACTGATTACATACAGACACTTCTTTGGATTTTATCAAGAATCTCAATATATATTATAAGAGCACAAGATTAGATATGGCAGCAATATTCAATGCATGGATTAATAGATTTATAAATTTGCAAGATGGATTTTGATGAGAAAAATTGTCTGGCATGGCACAGTGAACCAAATTTACTACCAAGTAGACCTAGCAATTGACTCAATATAATCATTCCATTTCAGGTCAGTGGAAAATGTCTGCCCAAGAAGGCACAAAAGGTTGTTCTCTTGGAATTTAGCATCAGCCATGCTGATGGAAGGCAGAAAAGGTTCTCTATGGTGATAGCAGTTTTATTTTTGAGGTATTAAAATTTAAGAGCCATTCCTTGCCACAGTTAACAATTGATTGCAGGTCATTTTCATGAGCAGCTACCAGTTTTAATTTGTTGGACCTACCGAACTTGCTACTAAAACAGGAGTAAATAATTGTTATCAGCATAAATATCTAGTTAGGAACTGATGAATCTGGAAGGTCATTGAAGATAAGAAACAGCTTAGGTTCAAGAATAGAGCACTGGGGGACCCCCATATTAATGTGAAATGATCTACAAGCATGTCTGTTCAACATGACCTTCATTAAACAATTTGTTAAGAACAATTAGATTAAACCAAACATTCGTCCAGAGACACGACAAGTTAAGAGCACTCTTGGATGAGAATTAGGGCAGACAAACTAAAACATGGAATTCAGTAAGGATTACCTGTTGGAGAGCTAATAGCTATTCATGGGTTATGATCGCAGAAAAGCTATTCAATTCTTCAACCATGTAGAGTTTGACCAACTGCTTTAGCTGCTCATGCTAAGACAATTTCTCCTCTCTCCATTTAGATCTCCCACCATCTCTTTACCCAGAGAAAAATTAAAGATACGAGTTAGAGCAGTGGGTTCCAAAGCATAGGATAAGCTTTGAATACTGGTATTAAGGCAGGTTAGTTAGGAAACTGATAGCATGTTATTATCTATTAAGTTTTAACTTATACTAAGTTGAAATATCTCCTATCAAAGTAAAATTAATAAGAAAATTAAAATTACCCTTATTATCACAAAGATTTTGTTTTAGGCAAATGACAGGGTTCTACCAAGCCAATTAAGGCCCAAAGGAAAAAAGATAAACCGAAAGGTAAGGAGATGGAGTATGCACATGTGTTTGAAGCCAGACTAGTTGGTCAAATCTCGGGTTTTTGGTTAAATTAGCATCACTTAAAATGAAATTCTTTTTCATTTTTTTATGGCCAAAGCCCTCCTCATTTCCTGCCAGGGTGTGTTTGAACCACATTATTTTTCATCAATAGCATTAATTCATCAGCTAAATTTCCAAGATGGGTTATTGCAAGAATCTTTGCTGTTGCAATAACTGGTGTGATGATGGGTAGTTGAGCTTGTATAAAATGGTGTCTCATTAAGTCTTCTACTCCAACTTTGTCTACTGAAGCCATCAATTCTCCTAAATAGAACAAATGTATCTCTGTCATTTTAGTTTCATTGATTCAACTTACAAAAACCTCTAGGTTAACCCAATATTGGCATCTCTAAGTTCATCATACTTTTGAGAAGATCAAATAGAGTCTTGAAGCTTTATAATCAGCTCAGGATGTCAGTGATGAAAGAATGTAATAACATTATGTCACAGCCTTCATCATATTTCAAATACTATATTGGGCTTTATTTCAAAACTGCCAAAGAACAGCAACAGCCAATTCCACGGATGTTAGGACTTGGACAATCATTTATAGCTAATGCTGCTAGTACTGCATGTTGCTAATTACTGAAGAAAATGATGAACATAATTTAAATCACATTCTGAGAGAGCTGGCACTTGATCAGGTTGTTGAAACATAAACATGTCATTTTCCTCTTTAAGTTTTTCTTTTTTGGCAGCAAAAGAAGTAACAAACTCTTTTTGATTTAAATGTTTTTTATCAAGGAAAAGAAATCTCATGATTAGGATGACACAACATCAAGGTCATCAGTGTGTCAATAAATGTTAACTCCTTGTTATAAACATGACCATAAAGAGAAAAGAAAAAGCTCATACCATCCATAGAGCGACAAGTAAAGGACTTATCTAGTTCCAAAGCCTTTTTTAATCTTGAACCCCACCCCCAAAAAAAAAAAAAAAAACACATGGTTTTTATGCCTCCTGATGGCAAGAATAGATAACCTCAGTCTGAGCCACCTGGTGGCAAGAGGAAATAACTTTAATTTTATTTATTCTATTTTAATTCTTTATTTGTTTTATGTCTTCAGCTTCTCCAGTGATAAAAGATAGATCCTGAGTTGTTTTTATGGTTTTTAATTGTGTGTGTGTGTGTATATATATTTGGGAAGCAATCCCTCTTTTATACAAGTTTCATTTACAACACCTGACAAGGCATTGCAATTAAGTTAATCAGTGAGTAGAATCTGTCCTTATTTACATAAAGTATGTGGCAAGAAATGTGAAATCCAATATATATTTCATTGAAGATGACTGACAAAGCTCTGTGATTAAATGTTTTATTAAATTTTTCTTGAATTCTTAGAAGTATTTTCTGTTGTGGTAAAGTATGTAAAATCTGTTCAAATGTTCTGTGGATTTGAGCACTTTCAGCCAGTATATTAGCCATTATCAAAGTTTTTTTTTTTTTAACTGAAGATTTTATATATATGTATCTATAGCATAACTTCATTGTCAATAATAACAAATCACCTGCAATATCCAAACTACTGAAGGCCAATATTATTTACAAATTTACATGCTCCCTGAGGAACTATGTTCTTGATGAAAAAACATTAATGAATAAGAATTATATTGGACATATGACTACATGCCTATCAAGAAGACTTACTTTACATCCCTTGGATCATAGCTCTATTTAGATACACACGGAGACCTAACAACCTCTGTCTGCAACATACTTGTGGAAAATACAACCATAATAGCCTCATCCACATGCAAAAATACAGTAAAAAATGATGGAAACTTTAATAAAAAAAGCCAACTCTCTATTATCAATTATCAACATTGCCACAACTTGCTGACCATGTTTCATAAGTTAAAATAATCAAATATTTATAGATATGTATATATAAAATCTACATACTGAAATAAAATAAAAAAAACATTTTTGACGATGGATTGATTAACCAAAAGCACTCGTATATATATATATATATATATATATATATATATATATATAAAAAATAGGTTAGTTAATAAAACAAGAGCAAATGAAAAGGGTACCAATATAATCAGTACAAAAGACATTTATTAAATATTAATTATTAACCATATGACAGAAATGAAATGAAGCATGGAAAGAAAGGTTCGAAATTTTCAAACACACCTGTGTCCTTCATCAACAGGACGAAAAATAAACAGAGAAATGGGAATTACTCACCGATAGATGTTTTTATGGATGGTGTATTTTCTGAAGGAGATCATTTTATTAGCAAAACCCTGATCTCAAAAAATCTGAACCCTATAGATTATAGAAAACTTTCTCCACAACATCATATTAAGGGAATACTTTTCCACCACCTACAACAATCACAAACATTCTACCACCTATGACAAGACATACACCAAACCATACAAGTCTACATATTAGAGTCCACCCCATGGACGCAACCGCCACATTGATTCATATACCAAAAGTGCAAAAAACCACCTAGACAAATTCATACAAAGCAACCTCCATCTAAACCACAGCAACAATATCACCAGACAGGAACAGACAGCCATAAAATTCCTCCAAGCTAACAAAGACATAATTATAAAACAAGCCAACAAGGGTGGTTCAATCACTATCATGGACAAGAGTAAATATATTGCAGACAGAAGTGGAATCCCAGCTCAATGATCCATGTTTTTATAAAAAAAAAAAAATTCTCCCTAGATCCTACTGAAGGTTTTACATTTGAACTCCACTCTCTAATCAGCCATCTAGACCACAGCATACAGGCACCAGTCAAGGCTCTAATCTCGGATAGTCCCAAACCTGGCACATTCTACACCCTCCCCAAATTACACAAACTCCCTAAAATAATCAAAGACACAACCACCAACCTCTCTATAGAGGACATCAACAGGAACCCACAAAAGATGCACGAGTTGATAGAATCTTTTAAGATCCATCCACCTGGCTGTATAGGAACACTGACACAACTCATCTCTGGTTACATTGACCAAATCATCAAACCTCTGTTCCTAGCTATATTAAAGACACTACCTATTTCCTAAGAATTCTGAGTAATATAGATAGTTTACCTGACAATGAACTCCTTGTGACCTTGGATGTGTCATCCTTATATTCTAACATCCCACATGTGGAAGGTATACTAGTCTGCAAGAATTTTTTAAGCACCAGAGACTTCTCCAAGCACTGTATACTAGATATTTCAAATATTATATATTTCATACTCACACATAACAACTTCCAGTTCAACGAGCACTATTTTCTTCAAGTTAGAGGAATAGGAACAAAAATGGACCCCCAGCTATGCTAACATTTTCATGGATGCCCTGGAACAAGATATGTTTAGTAGATATCACCTGTCACCCCTACACTACCACAGGTACATAGACGACATCTTCTTCATATGGACGCATGGAGAGAACAATCTCCTAGATCTTAAAAAAACACCTTAATAATTTCCACCACACCATCAAATTCACTATAGAATATTCTACCACTTCCATTCCATTTCTGGACACACTGGTATGTCTCAATAACAACCACATCTCCACTACACTATACACCAAGCCTACTGATGGTCATTGATACCTTAATTTCAATGATTGCCATGCCACAAGCCTAAGATATCTATAATCTACAGCCAATACTTACGCATTAAACGCATCTGTTTTCACAAGGAAGATAACAACTTACATATAGGACAACTTTACAATCCATTTCTTAATAGGAATTACCCACTCAAAAACATCAAAGAATGCATCTTCCATCAAAGCTTCCAAACTTAACAGAAACACTCTCCTCAACTATGTAACTGTTGTGGCCTGTTTAGGGGCCGGAAAGAAAGACACGGAAGATTAAGGTAGGTTGAACAAGTATATTGAAATAGCAAATATATACAAAGCAAGTGTTAGTAATAAGTAGATAGAGGTTACATATGAACAGTAGGTTACACTGCATCTACTCCCAACCAACTCTGGCAGTTAGTATTTATGAGAGGAGGAAGAGTTCATTCTACTGTAGGAGGGTTTACCACAACACCCCCCTCCTAAAATCTTAACTCCACAGGAGTCTGAAGAAATAATGTTTTTTTGTTTTTTTTTTACATGTACCTGTAAAAAAGAAAGTTTACCAACTTTTTAGTGGTTTTCCTCCACTTGACTAGTTTTAATTTATCGAGAAAACAAAATTTCCTTTTTACATCTGGGTAGGGATTTAAAACTTGGCTGACATGCTTTGCCAAGTTCAACTTAGAACAAGTTTGCGCACTTTTGTTTGTGGTCTCAATATCTTTTACGTTTAGGATTAACCACCATCAAATCAGTTGCTTTTCTTTTTCTCTTGGAACGGCGCCTTTCTAAAGCCGCTAGAGAGGTCTGAATATCAAAGGTGTTGTAAATGACGTCCATCTCCATCTCCTCAGAGAGCCCATTATCATTCTCGTCCATTAGGCACTTCCTGAGCTGATTGATATGCCTTTTATGAATAAATTTCAAACCCTTAATCATATATATCATGTTACCAACTCTTTTCTCTATCATACCCATCTCCCAAAAAGTTTTGTTATCTTTATAAGTTTGGAAAAAACTTAGCTTTTTCTGGCTTTGTCTGTTTCAGTAGTAGTTTGTCAAAAACAGATTGTATGTGACATGCAAACATCACCTTGGCTGGAGATTGCAAAGGACACATGGCACAGTGGATAAAGGCATTAGTTAGATCCAGTGACAGGACCCAAGCAGTGTGAGTTCAATACCTGGTTAAGGTGGTGGCAAACTTGGAAAGGGAATTAAGCAGGAGATAACTGATAACTGACATCCATTAGACATGGCATGTGGAACTAGAACAGTCTACCCCAGTGAGTCAAATAAACGGTTCAGTTCAATATTCCAACCACCTGAAGAAGGCCTTAGCATACAACAGCTGATATATATATATATATATATATATATATATATATGTGTGTGTGTGTGTGTATGTATATAGGTATATTTAAGTATGTTTCTATTTGTAGGGATGAATGTGTGTACACATACATATATATGTATTTTTTTTACATATTGTTATATATGTGTACTCATGCATATATAAGTATATATATGAGATATTTATATATATTTGTGTGTTTGTGCGTTTTCTTTTTTATATATTAGCTGGTTTTATTTTAAGTGTTACATTTTGCCTGGACATTTGAAATTACTGTTTTTTTTATGTGTGTCTATGCGTATATATTTATTTTTCTATCCATTTCTATGTATTTTAGTGTCTTTCTTTCTTTACGTTGTTCATTGATGAATATTTGTTTTTCTATTCTACCCATATTAAATTTTATCTATTGAACCATTTTTATCCATATATCTTTGCCTATGTAAGTTATATTTTAATAGTCTGTTTGAATTTTTTTTACTAACACTTTCAAATTTGAATATTTGTTGGTGTGTATATATGTATGATTGCTTATATATGCCTTTAATTGTATGTATATGTTTTTTTTAAAGGTCCTGGACATCTATTTTCTATTTTGTTTGTGTTTTTGCATGTTTATATATCTAAATATGTCAACATGTTTGCGTATTATAACTTGATTGTGTATGTATTGTCTTTTGCAAGATTTCACCCTCCCCTGCT
Source organism: Acanthosepion pharaonis (assembly GCA_903632075.3). Lineage (NCBI taxonomy): Eukaryota > Metazoa > Mollusca > Cephalopoda > Sepiida > Sepiidae > Acanthosepion > Acanthosepion pharaonis. The sequence continues at coordinate 393,486 of CAHIKZ030000396.1, read as the reverse complement.
CATATCACCAATTCAAATGTATCTAAGCTGTAATGAAGCTTAGCATCAACATTAAATTTTAACACTTATTCTAACTGCATTTTTGACCTCTCAATGAAATCAAAATAAATAGCAAAACGTATTTTTTCCTAAATTTCTTCTTAAAACAATTTTCAAGAAAATACAATCAATTCTAACATGATAGATAATATTAAAAGTTATTTAGGCTTCATAAGGTTTGTTAACAATGTACACAATATACAGAAAATATCAATGTTGCCAAAAAATTCATGTCAATTGTTTTCATTCAACTATTATTATTTTTTTAATTTTTTAAATGTTTTAAAAAAGTACTTTTATTAAATCAGACATATATTGTTAGTTCTAAAAAATGCATTTATCAACTTTTATGTATGAAAATAATAATAGAAGTAATTGGTAACATCACAGAAAAAAATGTCCTTCCACTGAATAGAACAGTAGTTAGAATGTTATTGTATAAGTACAACTAAACAATTCTTCATTGCACTGTCTCTGAGATTCAATGAATTATGAAGGGAGTACTGAAAAGTTCTTGGCCCAATCTATTTCCCCAAATCAGTATTATGATTTGGAGAAATGGGTGAGGATGAGAACTTTTCAACATTCCCTTGTAAAACATTATTGTGTACTTGTGAATGAATATATATATAAATTAATTTGATGAATATTTTTCCTTTGTATTATTTCTAAAGATGAATCATTTCTTCAACTTTTTAACATTCAATTTATTTGTCCATTTATATGACTTAACACATGTTCTACTTCATCTTCAAACACTCAAAGGTGTTAAATCAAAAATGCTAAATTATTTATCATATTTCTTCAAGTATTTAAACCACCAACTTGCCCAGGCAATACTCAGTATCCATGCTAGTGATTTCATAAAAAAAAAAAAACTGCAACAATGAAGAATTTTCATGAGACCAGAAAAAATGAATTAATGTAGCATTAAGTTGCAAAATGTTGTATATGTAATGAACAGTTTAAATAATCACTTTAACAAAATGCTTGATATCTTTTATTTTGATATTCTATATTATTTGTTGATCAATATGTAAAAATTTAATTCTATTAATTCTTACTAAATTTTTATGGAAGACCTTTCATCTCATAATTTCACCATTTTAGAAGTTTAAGCTGAGTCATAATAAAGATGCAAATCAACATTTACAGACAATGATGTTCATGAAAAACACTAAGATTTGGGTTCCAAAAATTTTTAAGTTTACTTTTGGACTAATGCTCTTGGGAAAACATGAAGTTATTTCTTCTCTCCCAAGCTACTGGTTAAACAACAGCATAGACTGTGCTCTTTAGCCTTGGATAGCAACTAGTCTATGAAAAGAAAAGCTTAATTTCAAACCATAGAGAAAACAACAGGAAACCACTCCACTATTCTTCCCAAGAATGCACCGCAATTCAGACAGTAAAAAGAAAATGAATCTGTGGAGAGTCATGATTGTCTACATTCTGAAAGGACATGTCATTAAAAAAAATAGATATAATAGTTTAGAAAAGAAAATTCAGCCAAACCATCAATCAATGAAACTACAGTAGAAAATGAAAAGGGGGAAAAAACTTAGAAAAACTTCAAATGTATCAATTGGAGCCATTTCAAATCATTTAAAATTGCCAAGAAAAATAACTCAATAAATTTCATTGGAATAAAAATGAAAATAAAAGGTTTGGCAATATACATGAATCATATACAATAGTATGGGTTTAATCCTGATTGAAATTCTTTCTATTTTTGTATCATATCACTGCAAACAACATGAAAATTGGATTTTGTACAATTACCAGAGAAAATATGCACAACAGCAGAAACTTGAAGTAAATTGTCAAATGAGAAGCCATGGTCAAATAGGTAACTGTCCAACAAACAGAATTGACAAAGTTTGCAATAACAAGAAAAAGAAAAGAACAGGACAAAAAATAATATAAAGCATGCAAAAAATATATGCAAGGCAAATTAACAGTAATAAAGCAAAGCAACAGTAATATGGCAAAAAGTTCACAAACTAAGAATTGGAGTTGATACACAGTAGCAAGTTTGGACAAGTGAATGTAGCATTCTGACTTCAAGACAAGACAAACTGGGACTGAGTCAGATGAAACTGAGAACCAACCTATTTTAGTGGTTAAGAAAAATCCCATCATGCATTTGTGCTTCTGCCTATAAAATCAGAAGGGGTAAGTAGTTTGCAATCATTCCTAGCTGGATTGAAGCCAACATTAGTATAACTCCGAAAATATTAAGGTGAGAATTTAGTGGAACAGATAGCTTTTGATATATTAGAGTTTTCTTCAAAGTTTCTAATCAAATTATACAGTTTCAACTAGCACATTGAAAAACCAAACAAATTGTGACCAGTTTAATGAATAGAAAGAATGTCATTTTACAGCCTGAGAGCACCTATTTTTGAAAAATGATGTTGAGTTGAATTAGTTGAAAATGGAAACTTTATAGAATTGTTTACTTATTCACCCAACTTCCCTCACTCCTACAAATTATTATTTGCACAAACATCAAGACAACTTCCTTCACAGAAAATCAGGACTAAATTGAAAAATACTTTAATGACCTATGTGGTTTTTAAAGGAAGATTGAAGATTTGTGTCCAAAATGGAATAAATACATAGAAATCAAGGAAGAATATTTTGGTTGAATAGTTTTTCAATGAGTTTAAAATTAATTATTAGTAATTTCATAATGAATAATTAGAAAAGAATAAAGGTAAGACAATAAATGTTTGTTAATCTAACACCCTTCAAGAAAATAATCAAAACAGATCTGACAGCAGTAGTTGAACAAGCTTGTAGTATTTGTAGATATATATTAGGAGGGAAAATGAAAGACAGAAATAAGTGAAATTCACTCTTTTATTTGTATTCAAGAAGTAGACATTGTAGAAAGTAAGTTGTTCTATTTTAGAAAAATAGTTTGCATTCAATAAATGTGTTGTTCTATATTTTTTTAAATTTGCCTTCAATAAAGTTTTAACAAGTAAAGCTAATTGGCTATTTTTCTTTCTGGAACACAAAATGTACTTTTGATTTCAGAAAACATCATTTTATTGTCAGATATTCCTTTTGACACTATCATTTTTTAATTGCTGATAAATTTAGCTTGTAAAATTCATTAAAACCTATTTATTCAAAACTCATGCCAAATATCAAATATCTTCACTACATGTAACCAACCAAAAATCACTACCAGGTTGAAAGTTCTAAACATGGTACCTTTAAGTCATATAAATAGGCATCCAATAGAAGGTAAAGAGGTTAGCATCAGCCATGCTGATGGAAAGCCAAAATAAGTTTTAATATACTGCAGTAATAATAATAATAATAATAATAATACTGTGATATTTATTTGAAATATTTAAATGAAGTATCTTCACTATTATTTGATTACTAGATCTATTCAATCCTATGAGTGTTGCTGTTTTACCACACTTGGACTGTTAAAGTCAGAAATAATGAAACTGCTACTGACAAGATTTGAACTTGCAACCCACATCTTAAGAGCCCATCTTTCTTCATGTACATTAATTTAACCAGAAGTTTTGATAATGAAACAGAATATAAGCCTGTACTCTGTTTCTGCCACACCTTCTCCATCATCTTTATTTTGCTACCTACTAATAGTAGAATTATTTATTTTAGAAGCATTTTCACTCTTGTTATTTTTGGACCCATTTTAGCCCAATATTTTATTGCTGATTTTACTACAACAAAAGATGACATAAAACTTGTACTAAAATAATTAAAGTGAAATTACTTCAACAATGAGAATAGATCAATAAATTCATAGCCTAACACATACTAAATTTTGATCTGAAATTTTCACTGTATAATGTTCAATCTATATGATTAATATTTGCCACCGAATTAAGTGCATGCACTAGGAAGGAAATTGAGATGACTCATTTACATAGGAAGTCACAAAGACTATAAATAGCTACAGCTATTACCCATGGGCAGTTGAGTGCATACTACTTCCTGTGAGTCAGTAACATTACACTGCAGAAATTTTGCTGGAACTTAAATATTTGTTTCATAAAGTAAATGCTTTTTTATCATTAGGCTATAGACATAATATAGACTATATACATATTAATACAGACTATAGACTTATATACATAAAATTTCAAAATATCTACACACAAAATTTAAGAATTATTTCATATGATCTTTAAATTATTCAAAATCTGTAGATTTCACTGAAAATGCAGTTCAGCATATATGCATATGTGCTTTTTTTCATTGCCATACATAGCAAAAATAAAATGAATTTGTGAAAGCATTTAAAGAAAACCTATGCAATCTTTGGACACAATTTTATAAAATACACAATATAAGTATTTTAAAAAATAAATTCAGAAAAATAGAATATTCAAAGTGATTGTCAAGATACTTGAATATTTCAATGACAGAAATAAAGCATTTTCTAAAAAAGAAAGTTTCCCTTATTTCACTAGTCTTTAATAATGTCTATTAAAATTAATGTAAAATTTCAGTCTGCTAATGAACATTCAATATTCACAAACTTGAAAATAATTGTAAACTTTAAGAAAAGTTAGCAATAATTTATATAGATACTACAGATAAAATTCTGGAGTACAATCACAGATGAACATCCTTTCTGACAGATTTGTGATATTTAAAACTGTTTTTCAACAAAGCAATTATTTTCTGCAATCAGTCTTATTTGTAAAACCCTTAATACATTACTTTTACCAAGGATATTTTTTTTTCATTTCTGATATGATTTTAGGATTTACCAAGTTGATTTATGTAAAACAAACCAAAGGATAAAAGAAAATGCAGAAAATTATAAAACTGAACATTTCTTCTTTTGGTCAATTACTTATCTGACATTGGAATGAATCAAATTTTCTAACTTGTTACATATTGGAACATTGCATTTTCTATAATATGTCTTTAAATCTGGAGAAATAAAATACAGGCCAAATTGTTAAAAAAAATTATGAAATTTTTTTCAATATCAAAGAAAATAAATAATGACAAAGATTCAAGTATGTACAATGTTTTCTTGCATTTCAAAAATTATATCAACAATAGAAATAAATTTTAAAACATATGTCAGAAGTTAAAAACTGATATGATTTTTTTTTATTGAAAATTCTTTAATAAATAATTTAATGAAATTGTTTTATATAAATAACCTGCACTCACCTGTATACATATTCTGAAGTAAGATCCAGTCTTTGAAGAGAAAGCTGATTGAGAATTTCATTACTAGTGAGATATCTGGGTTGTAAGTCACTGTCATCTTTAGTCGGTGTAGTGGGAAGGTTCTCATAACTACCTGCTATTGAACCCTCAAACACAGACATATAATCTCCAGCAGAGGCTAAAAAATATAGCAAAAGAAAAATTAGCAAAAAAGATAAAACCTTTATGAAGTGAAAAGTCAAACTAATATCATTAAAAACATACCACTTATCATAAGTGATTTAAAAAATAATCTATTTGAAATCCATTGGATAGTAAACCAAAAAATGTTGCTAATTTTTATTAACTCTTTTTTTAGATCAAAACAGAGAGAAATCTTTAGTCTATGATATAACAATTTTTATAGTTTTATTTAAAAATATAGCAATAATAATTTTAAAAATAGCAACAAACACAATATTTTCTAATGATCTTAGTTTTTGTTTAATATCACTACGAATCTACTAACCTAACCAGACAGAAAATATATCATTTGAGATATTAATAAAACTGTTTTTGTTTTATATCATTCAATTCAAAGACATTTTTTTTATCTAAAAACATTAAATATATTTCAACATTAAAAATTGAGTGAATGAACAAAAACACACATTCATCATTTACAAAATAAATTTATAGCAAATAATTTACAAAAAAGAAAATAATTAACATGATCAAAGATTATGTTGCTAAAAGCATAAACAGTCAAAGTTTTCAGCTAAACCTTTTAATGTTTTGTCATATTTGGATAAATAAAAAAATTTCAGTTTTCATGTCAGTGATATTAACCCATGTTAATTAATAAATTCACTATTTTGTTGTAAGTGGAAATTGTGCTTAATAATGATTTAATAAATTGAGATGTAGATCAAATTTTAAAAAATAAAAACTATATTTATATAAAATATGTACATTATAAATATAATCAGCCTGAAAATATGATTGATATACAATCACAATTCATGTTTAATATACTTGTTATCTGTGACAAGAAAGAAACAAAATATTTGAAATTTTTTATTTACTGTTTTGAATTTAAATAAACAAGTATCTTCAGTTGACAATATTTAAAATTTATTTATCATTGACAGCATGGCATTGTTTTCAAAGACATAATTAAGATTCATGCATTAAAAATGTGCCAAAATGTCTGTGACACAAAATGTGAGTTTTTACTTTTACTAAATAAATTGAGAAAATTCTAAATGTAATTTTCTTATCATTTTTACAAATTAAATTCATAGAGAGACCATCAAAATTAAAATAAACTCTGGTGAATGTCTCATGTAGTTTAGTCTGATCACATCTCTGCAAGGACTGTGATATATCTAACTTTTAAAATTAGTGAGTTAATTTTTAGAAATTATATTCACAAACCAGTAAGTAAATTCAAATATAATCACATTATATACAAAGACTAATGAAGGAAAAGTAAGCATCAAGTTAAAAAAAAAAAAAAAATTCAGACACTTCTCATCTAATTTCGCATTATTTGAGTAATGATTATGTATTATTTTTAATCAGTCACCAATTTGAAGGTATTCTTAAAAAAAAAAAAGAAATGACTGCGGATATTTTAGTGCTGTGTAAGGGTGATCCCTCATGATGAAAATATTGTTAATACTTTTTTTAAATAAATAGCCAAAACTGTTATTACAAACATAATTAAATGTACCTAAGTTTAAAGTCTTGTGACCTTGGAGAGTTTAGACACATTTTGGGTTATGCATATTGATTATTTTCGATACAACATGTCTTAAGATGAATTGCATTTGAAAAGAATTACAGATAAAATTCTTTATCTACAATGTTTCCAGTTAATATTACTGGAGCAGTTGTCTGAGAAAGCACTAATGTGATTTGTTGTGTAGTTGCAATATTTGTCATAAGATAATTTCTGCTAACATGATTCTATCTTAAGTATGATTTGCTTTATTTTTATTCCAAAATGAAATTGTTAAGCTATCAAAAAGAAAAAAATCACACAGATGCTTTGTAAAATTAATAAACTAACAAATAGAGGTTATGATGACAAAAATAAGAAAAACTTGGACCTTCATGTCCACAAAAAATAGAGTGTCAAAAGGATGTTTTTTTCCATTGACACTGCTATTATTTTAATTACCTTCATTCCTCGGCAGTGTTTGCTGTTTTAAAAAGAGACAATTAGAATTGTAATAAAACCTAAACATATGATGAAAGTAAATTTATACAACAAAAATATTAAACTATTTATTTATTAGGTTGTTTATTTACAATAATTTTATATTTATAACATTCTAAAAACTAGTACAATTGTATTAAAATAATGCAATGCAATATTTATCATTTATCAATTTATAAAGAAATAAAGTTGCAAACATTTTTTATTAATTAATTTATAAACACTTAGTAAATTATTAAAATATGTTAATTGTTATTATTTACCATTTTATAAAGTTCAAATTGATTGGCAATTATCCAATGTTTAAAATAAACAATCTAATAAATAGTGTAAATAAACAATTTAATAGTGTTTATTATTTCATTGTAGATTCTCAAGAACAAAGAAAATGTGTAAATTCACTTTCATATATTTAGGTTTTATTAAAATTCATGGCTTTTTAAAAACAATAAACATTGCCAAGGAGTGAAGAGAGTTAAAATAGTAAAAATAGTAGCAGTGTCAATGGAAAAACTAACCTTTTGGCACTGTTTTTGTGCAGGCATGAAAGTTCAAGTTTGCCAAAAATTGGTATGAAATGTTTTTTTTGTTTTTTTCTTTTGCAAATACCTATAAATATTGAGTGTTAATGTTACTTCCTTTATAAGTTACAAAGGTGACACTTCAAAATATTAAAATCACCTTTAAACAACAGTATTAAAATTGAAAATAATGAAAACATTTTTAAAAAAGAAGAAAACTGAAAACTAGAGTCACAAACACAATAAATATATTTATAAAAAATCTAGTTAAGATAATATACTCAAGTAAAATGCTTTGAATGGATTAGTGCATGAACTATTTTATACATGGAATATAAAATAATCTTTTTTATTTAAAATTAGTCACATGGATTAAATAATTTATGTACTACAGAAATCAATCTCAATATTTATTTCATAGTATAGTCTAAATAGAATCAGAAAAGTTCTTATCAGACGATTTCCTGTTTTTATCTAATCTTAAATTCTTGCAGCTGATTCCTCAAATAGACTGCCCACAAAATAAAGCAGTTCTAGTATTCATCGTTATTGTAGATCTACATATATGCATTCTCTGAATGATAGATCACTGTAGTAGAAAGTGATTCAAAATAATTGACTGAAAATCTTTTTGTTTCTCAACCCACATTTATAAAAATGAAAGATAATAAAAGTTAAAAATTTACTCCTTTCCAGTATTTCCTTCTGTTAATGGATTTTGAAGAATATTTGAAAATTGTAACAAAAATTAGAGATATAACATTTTTATTCATATTTTAAAAATATAAAGGCTATTTTAATTAACTATCTAAGCTAATTTTTGTTCTTTCTGATCAATTTTATGCAAAAATGCAAAAGGTTATAAATGTATGCAATTTCCCTTATGTCAGTCATCTTCAAAATATGTGTTAACTATAGAAGATTAGTGTATGAAAAAAATTGATTTTTTTAGGGATAATTTCATAAGTTTTCAAGTATAGTAGATGCTGATTTGATTGGCTAGTGATCAATAAATAGTTTTGTCTTGAGGGATGGGTTTTATTACTTCTTATATCTGAATGTTGAATAAGTGTTCTATTGGATTATAAATAATAGCAATAAGAAATGTTGAAACTGCTACATTGTCAAGCTTATAAGGTTTGTAGATATTTCTCCAAAGAATGTTTTTCCACATTCTAATGGTGTACATACAAAATCTACAATAATATATATAACATTTATTTTTAATCATTTGTTCTTTTATTCTTTTCCTATCTGTTCCTTTATATTTTTTAAATGCCATTCCTTTCCTTTATTATCTGGGAATTATATATTTCAGGTAAAGAAAGTGGATCAGTTTCCTGTTGCCTTCTTTATAGTTTGAAATTCAAAGTATTTCCTTCTCTTAAACTGGTTGCCATCCAAGGCTAGAGAGCCCAATCTATATTTAACCCATGGTTTGGGAGAAAAGGAGAAGATATGTATTCATGCTTTTCCTAAGGGTAATAGTGTGAAAGTAAATGCAACAAAAATAGCTTGGAATTTGAAGTTGGATTGCCAATTCCACTTTCCACATAGATATCCATTACACTATATATAAAATTTAATTCATATAAAATTGAAAAGAAAGCTGCTAGGGAACTATAAATGAGGAAAGAAAAACAAGACAGACTTTCTAATGTGAATATACAAACTACTATAACATAAAATTGCTTTTTATTTTCCAATACAAACGTGAAAATTTAATAGACTAAAGAAAGAAATGTAATATCAGAAAAATATTGTCTTTTCAGCAATTTAACTCTGTAAAGGAATCTATATAATTTTTAATTGTTACAAGTAGGTAAATAACTCAATAGGGAAATAGCTTTCAAATATTTAAAAAGCATTAATTCACAAATAAATGTCTAAGTAGATGTTGTCAACTTAAAATGCTTCTTGTCTTGCCACTAATAAAATGTGAACAACTAACATCAAAGTAGAAAAAAATATCAATAATAATTAAATTGAAATATAATCAAAATTTTTATCATTTGATAAAAAAGTTAATAAAGTATTGAATTACCTGGTATATTTGCAAAATTTTAACAAACTGTCCATGAGGTTTTATCATGGTGTCTGTAAATCAGAAATGCATGAAGTTTACTATGTCCTTTGATAAATTGTATCTATCAGAAACAGATACAATGAACTTGTTAAAGAAATGGTTTTTTAACTATTTTTTTTTATCCCATGATCCATAGGGTCATAGGAACACCATGTGTACTGCAGCCACAGCAGAAGTGGTGTTTCTTGGGGTAGATAGCCTGATGGAGCCCAACACTCTCTATAGGTAACACAAAAGGCTAGAATATCAGAAACATTTTATTTCAACCAACTCAAACAAAAGAACAATTGTTCTATCAGCAGGTAATAGTTTGTTAGGAATACAAATCATCAATTTTTCAAATAGTAATGCAGTTCTCAAAGAATATGATACTTCTTGGATGAAAAAGTTACATAAAGGCCAAATATTTTTAGAAACTCAACAAAATTATGTTATTTCTGTATTGCTGCACTGAACAATTATTTTTGCTAGTAGTAGTAAATGTGCTTATATAGGAACTATGTAAGAAAAGATTGCTTATCTGCTTAGTCAAGTAAATTAATTTATACTATTATTCAAATTGTTTATTCATTACAAATCAAAATTGAATCTTATAACAATACTATATTTCCAATATTTTTTTTGCAAGATGGTAGGAGGTTTGTTCAGTATCATCCAAACATTAGAGACTAGCAATTTCAAATATTAGACACTTACATTTCAAATAAATAAAATTCAAATACAACAGAATAACAATATTTTCTGTGATTATTCAGTTTGATCTGTATTTTGATTTATTTCTTCCTAACAAAACACACAAGTAAAAAAATATGAAAAATTAAATTTTCTATTTGATGAAAGACAAGATATTTTTAGATATTTTAAAATAAGATAAAAATGACTTAGGTTGCTGATTATTTTACTGTTCAATACTTAAACAGTGAAAGTAAGAAATTGGGATTGTGATACAATTTATGCTAACTTTTAATCATTATTGTGAGATTGGTACTGTTTTTTTGTATAGATTCCCTCCACCACTTGATGAAGAGTAGCATTTTATATTCATAAATTTGGTCTCACTGGAAAGTAGAATTTACAATTCTTTTCATAGTATATTAAAATATTTTATCCTATGAAATCTAATACATTGTATTTCAAGTTAATTACCACAGATAAATATTATTTGAAATTTACAACTGTAAAATTTATTTTCACCTAAAAGCATAAAATTATTATTCTTTTTTTTTTCAATCATTTTCCCCAAGCAAGGCAATAAATACAAGAGATTACTGAGTGGGAAAGAATTTGAGAAAAAAAAAACAACATTATTAAGGAGAGAGGTCAATAAAAGAATGGGAATTAAGTAGACAGAAGATGACAATTGAAATTGCATATAAACTTTTGAAGATCAAAGTTGATTGGAAAGCAAGAAGCTGGAAGAAAGTTTCACAAGCAAGAAGTCCAAGAAAAGAAAATGTCAGTCTAGAACTTACAGTTACATCTAGCAATTTCAACTGTAAAATGATGAGGTTTAGCTGCCAATCTAGTACTAGTAGTTTCATCAAGTCAAAGTACCAAAGAGGAAAGTTTACCAGAACATTTACCAGGAAAACATTTATAGAAAAGGCATAGGGAAGTTACATTATGGCAATAGGAAAATGTCATAACATGAGATGCCAGGTCAAGACCAATAACATTGCAGATTCTTCTTTGGATTTTGTCAAAAGTATCTCTAAACATATAGCAGATGGACCAAACCAGATGTGATAACAATATTCAATGCATGGACAAATGGTACACATAAATATCTAAGATAGCTTCTGGTAAGAAAAATTGTCTAGCATGATACAGTAAACCAACTTTTCTAGCAGCAGACCTAGCAATTAATTCAATATAATCCTTCCACTTCATGTCAGTGGAAAACATTAGCCTAAAAAGGTGCAATGAGTCACTTTCCTGAAAGTTAGCATCAGCCATGCTGATGGAAAGCCAAAAAAGTTTTCTATAATTAAAAGAGAGTAGTTTAATTTTCAATGTATTAAAATTAACAAGCCATTTCTTGCTCTAGATAACAGGGTCATTTTTTAGACCAGCTGCCAATTTAACCTTATTGAACATATCAGACATATCATTAGCTCAAGAGTAAATAGTCATATCATCAGCATAGATACTGAGCCAAAAACTGATGATTTTATGAGGACATAAAATGTTATGTGAATTTATAAAGATATTTTTGAGAAGTAAATTAAATTTTAATTAATTCAGTTTTGTAAGATGTTGAAAAAGGGATTTAAAATGCTTGAGAAAAAAAGTAATAAACTGAATTCTGATCTAAATTGAAAAATGTGAAAAGATTTTATACTGCACACTTAACATGAAATAAAGAAAAATGTTTCATCTTTTCTCCATACATTTTGTTTATTTTTCTATTTCATCTTTAACTCAAAAAAATTAAAAAAGCCAAAACAAAATTAGACAACTAAAATTTACAATGACCGTTAAAAGCAAGTGAGACAATAATAGACAAACACCAATGATCCCTGTGGTCTTTCAAACATATCTACCAATTGAATATTGTATTGATAAATACTACAAAATATTTGGTAGTATCAAAGAAAAGAAAACAAGAAGTGGTTGTCATGAAGAATCTAAGTGTGAAAGGGAGTGAACTTTGATACATCTAATCTATGTACACATATGGATGGCTTAGATTTCCAGATAATTTCAGGAGAAATGAGATTGCATATTAAGAGGAGATAACAAATATCAAGTGCGATAACAAATTACCATAATTATTCTATGACATTCATATAGAATTTGTTTCAAAGTGTGAAAAACTAATTATCTTTCTTTTTTAAAATCATACATATTTTAAAGATCTTTAAAAAGAATATGTTGTCAATTTTATTAAGAAATTGATTGAAATTCTTTACACTCCTGTTCAAGGTAAATAATTATAATTAGAAGCAGGTAATTATAATAAGAAATTTCATGTTCTAAAACACTATTTCAAAAGTGTTTGTCATAGGTTTTATCAAAATTAATTTGATAAAGATGATATATTTTCAAACAAAAACATCAAAAATATTAAAAAATAAAAAACAAAACAAACAAACACAAAATAAAAATCTGACAATCAGTAATCTATAAATCTAGATTTATAATATTATACATACTATATAATATATAAGATTTATAATAGTGGTTGGATAGACTGACCAACAATACTAAAATTCTAAATTTCCCAGTAAGCGGTTAAGTCAAAGGAGAAAGAAAAACCCAATTTGTAGAAAAAGAAAAAGTCAAACAGGCAGTAAGTGAACAATATAAAGGATGCACTTGCACACATACACACAAATAAGACATACACATACACACACAAAAATAAGACATGCACACACACAGACACACACACAAAATAAGACATGCACACACATATAAAATTAAGACATGAGTACACACACACATACAAACAAGACCTGACCTCTTCTCATTTCCATAAATTCACTACACTTATTTTTTCTCTACTAATTTATACAAATAAAAATGCAATATAAATATAAACTGTAAGAGTGAATTAAGAATGAATTCACTTAAGTATAAATGACAGAAAAGATGTTATATCTGCCAAAACAACAAGCTTATGCTGAAAAAGAAAACATTATACAAGAATCAAACAGCAGGCAACTGTAATAATAGATCAGGCTGAAGACCTCCAAAAGGTAGAAAATATTTGTTTAAGGAACTTCAGCAAATTTTGAAGAGTTTATTTTTCTTAATGCCAATTGACACACTGTTAATGCAAAAAATATTCATTGGATAATTTGTGAAATGAATATCAATGAAGTGGAAACAGAAGCAATATAGGTGTACCTTATTTAACTCACCTATGCTTTGGTTATCATTGTCACAATCATAGAATTCATCATCATCAGTATCATAGAAGCATGATCGATATTGATTGGATGTGATGCTGCGTTCTAATTCATGATGTTCGGTGGCTAAAGCATGGAGAGCTTCCTCCAATACACGAGATTTTTCCTTTTCCTCTTCTAACTGCAGTTTAAACACCTGGAAAACAAAGACAAATCATATGATTGAAATAATTTGAGGTAGGCCTCTTGCAGAAATTAACAAGGATTTTATTTCACTTCTGTTGATAAATTACCTTAAAATCATTCAAGATTTGGGGGATTCTTCTAATGAGCTGGAAATTTAAGTTTCTTCCCACATATTTTTCTATAGATGTATTGAATATTACTTTATTTTAATATGATCAATTATTTATGAGTTTATTTATTTTAAATAATAGAAAAAACTTGAGTTAATCATTTTCTTTTCATTTTTAAATAATTTTATGGTCATGTGCATCGACTTGGGAAAGGAGTAGTTCTTTTAAGAAAAGAGATATCTGAAAAAAAACCCAGGGTGAAAGCTAACATTTTTGGAAAAATCAATACTTGCACTCTCAAGATCTTTCCGCCTATAGTAAGTTATTTTTTCTTTTAATAAGTGTGGTGTGTGTGTATATATATATATATATATATATATATATATATATATATATATATATATATATATACTAGCTTAAAATTTACACTACATTTAAGTAATGCATTATGTACATATGTCCTTAGTTTCTGTACAAACAATTATTTTTATTTCATAAGTGACTTTCCCTGGATTTTGCAATTAATTTTGATTTTTCTCAAATCTATTTCCAAGTTATAAAAATTGTTATCATACAAAAAATTTGGTGCAAAAAAATCACATTAAAAAAAAAAATTGACGAAAACAATCGCAGTAATGAAAACTTGGGAATCCAAAATTTCAGGTGACATGCTCTATTGAAAATTAGAGATTTGTGTCACTTTAATTATTTTTATCACTAGAAGGAAAGAATCCAAGATGGCAGAATCCAAAAACAATTGTAGTAATGAAAATATAGGAATCCAAAATTTCAGTATACCAGGTTAGGATATGGCCTGGTATGTTTTTAATTTGCTCAGAGTCGGCCTGATTCCAAAATGGTATATGTTGAGCTACAGCCTCTAGGAGTAAAGTTGAAAAGGTGTCACATACTGACATTCACTTTTATTATATAGATCCAAGTATAGTAGGCTAATGAAAGAAATTAAAATAAACAATAATTACAATAGTTTTTGTGTTAGGCCATTAGACAAAATAGAAAATGGTCTATATTTTAATAATATTATGATTATACTGTCTTTTAAAGTTTCTTTTATCAGCTATTATACTTACAGTCTATAAGAAGCAGAGGTGAACAATCATAATTATATATATATATATATATATATATATATATATATATATATATATATATATATCTCCCGTCGGGTTCGACGTATGAGGGTCAAAAACAGATCAGTTTCCAGGAAACTGACAGCCCGACACCGGCACATGAGATTCGATTATAGTGGTGAAGGTTTTGTGCAGGACCATCCACACTTTTTGAAGGGCTGAATACAGAAACCCGGTGCACTACATGCCACAAGGTCCCCAAACGACCCTCCGCTGGTTTTGAATTCAGAGTTGTCCTTCTCCTAGACCAGTTGCCATCCAAGGCTATAGAACCCAGTTTGTCCTGCTATTTTACCCATAGCTGGAGGGAGAAGAAGATTCATCCCTTTCCCAAGGGTATTAGCACGTAAGTGAATGTAATGGATTCAACCTGGATTCGAACTCGGCTCTGCGATTCCTCAATCCAAGCCGATATCCATTACTCCACCATGCATATTTTTAAAAGATTTACTATATCTCAACAATAATAGAGTAACATTAGTAAAGATAACTGTACCCTTCATCACAACTACCTGACAATATCATCGAAATATTAAGTAAGATTTTCTCCTCCTCAGTCACTTTCTTCAAATGGAGGACAGGGGAATGCCACCTTTGTGCATATCCTACCCAAACATTTTTATCACTTATGCCAGTTGTTTCAAAGGGTTTCTTCACATTGCTACAAACTTGACTTTGATTTGACTCTTGTTTAGATGAAACCAATGAATAAGAATATTCAGTATGAATGATACAGAAAGAGATATATAGGGAGAGGATGGGTGAGAAAATTATTTTTATTTTTCTATGGAGATTTAAAGTGAGCAATTAGTTAAAATAACAGTGAAAAATTGGCTGAATTTAAATCATGTGTCCACAAAAGTAACCAGTTGCCAAATTTATTCTGATGAAGACACAAAATTTATTATTTTTAAAACCCCTTGCAGGTTAAATAGTCTTGTGAGCCACATGCAGCCTGCAGGATATATTTTGTGCAGACCTGCTATAGACGATCCTTCATGTACCTTGGTTTCAACAGAGAGATCTTTCTAGGAGTCCGAGAATGAAATGCAATTAATGTTACCCTTTCTCAGCTATCTGCAGAGCCTTCTGAAATTCTACTTAGCTTGTGAATGACTTATGTATTACTTTCCAACAAATGGTTCTAGCTTACCTTTCACTTACTTTACAAAGACTTTCTATTTCAGACAAATCCTGTTTCTTCCAATTTCAAGGGATGGCTTTAATCATACTGAGGGCTATTGTTGGAAATCTTCCTTCACAATACACACTTTCCAGTATAGTTCTTTGCTTGTTATTTCAACATAATTCCTAATGAAATAATGCACTCTCTCTTGCCTGCAATCATTGGTCTGCTATGCCTGATTTTATTCTTTACAGTAGTCTTCAAAGAATAACTGATTTCTCTTATTTTCCCTGCTACAAATAGCTGTGATATTATCCTGTTTTCACTCATACTTACACCATACAAAAGCCTGACTTATATGAAGAGGTTGTTATAATGGCTATAAATTTTTATGCGCTAACTATGAATACTTCTGTAAGTTAAGATAGAAGTACCTTATATTTAATATACTTACAGTTTATCTAATTTTTAGCAGAAATTATATGAATTAGTAAGTGTATCTTTGGTCAATGTTATACAGGATGCGATGGGTAAATTGTCGCCATTTTATATTCTTAATTTCACACATGTGCATTGTTTGTTTTTGATTTTGTCAACTGCACGGTATAGTAGAGTCAGTTGGGCACCATCTGTGAAAAAAAGAGCATCATGATGCAATTTACTCTACCAGAAATTTGGAAATAGGACGCTGTACTACTTGGCATTTGCAGAGGAAACTCCAATACGAACATTTCAGTGTGTTTGGGTGTCAATCTGAAGACAGTGCAGGGGATTCAGAAAGAGTTGGAGGAGTCTAATGGTGATTATGAAGGTGCAACAGCTCAGAAAACTCACTCTGATCGCTTTGATAAGAAAAGAACTCCCGACCGAGGCCTACATCAAATGTCTTGAAGAGATAGTGCTATCCTGGGTCAAGAGGGTAGCTGTTGGAAGACCCTATGTCTGACATCACCCTTTAAATCTTTCCACCTAACTCCCCTGTCTGCAACCTCCTTGATTATTATGTGTGAGGCACAGTTGAGTGAGAGACTAACAAAACTCCTTGTAACACCAAAGATGAATTGAAGGCAAGGATTATAGCAGCATTCACCATCTTAAACAAGGAGACCATCCAAAATAGTTGCAGGAGATACCAAAATTATCTGAGCGAATGGTGATTTTATGGAATAAATTTACTCTTTAGTTTTCATGATATTTTTGTGTAATTTTGGTAAATATATCTGTTAAAATAAGATGTCAGTGTTATTTTCATTTTTGTGTAATTTAGATAACAATTTATCCATCTTACCCTATAATTATGAAATGATTTGTATTGTAAAGTGGAAAAGTCATTACTTAGGAGTTTTACATAGTGTTGCCTTGTTTATATATATATATATATATATATATATATATAAACAAGGCAACACTTGTATGACATATATATATATATATGTAAAATGGGTATTTGGGATGAAGCACACACTTGAGGAAGGCCAATGAAACACAAACAAGAAAAAAATAAAGATAAAAATGCAAATACTTCTTGGACAAATGAAACTGTTTTTTCAGAATTTCAAACAATAAAAAGGCATTCAGAGAATGAATATCTTTGCTAATAAAACTGCCACGAAAAAATTACAAACCAGCTGTCAAATAAAGTTTGTAAGAATTATTTGCAATGTCATTATTATAATAACGGCAGTGCAGGATATTGCACTACACTGCCATTTTGATGACATCATTATTGTGTATTACATCCCAAAAGCTGAAAAACTATCCTATCTTGCAATTTTAATAAAATAAACAAAACAATTTCTGGATTTGCTCCCAAATTTAATCAATTGTTTTTTTTATTTAAAGCCTACCTTTCCACTAAATGTCATAATTCATAAGAGCTTCTGGAGATATTGTGTAGTCAGTCAGACATGTCTGAATAAATCATCTTTGCCTAACTTCATTGATAGAGGTAATTACATATTATCAATTGATGGGCCTGCTCTCAAATGGTTATAGCTGCCAGAGTTTCTAATATGTATTCTCCATTGCAACTAAATGGTGTAACATGATTTCCAAATTGAATGACGAAAAATATCAATAAATTATACTTGCTAAAAGTTCCCATTTTACAGAACAAAATAGTTTTTGTCAATAATTTTTTTTAAATTCATCATGTTTGTATAGAAAGAATTTATATCTGTGTTATCAAAATTCAATCATAAATTAGAAAAACTACTAAATAATAAGCATTGTTACAGTTTGATATTTCACATTACTATAAAGTTGTTGAATGAAGCTGAAAAAAATTTTATGGAATTATCTAAATAAGTCAAAATAATCTTTTCAACTAGATTTTCTTAAAAGTCTACCAAATTATTTAAACAAGTGAAAAATAGATTGTTTAATCAATTAAAATAAACCTAAGAAAATTTTTTCTAATGTTTCTCTTGTGGCCAGCAGATGTCTTATTGAAAATGTTGTTTATACAAACATTTTAGAACAGTAAGAGAACTTCTCTAAGTTACTGTTCCCTCTTTATAGAATGGATATTTGGCTAGTAGTATAAAGATAGGTAAATGCAGTCTTTGTGTTGGAATAGATAACTATTTGATTGATTAAAAGCTTATATTAACAAAATTATACATATGTTCAGCAAAAGAATGATAGTAATGAATAAAAGTTGAATTTACTGGAAGTTGGCATATGGCTATTGCAGAAAATAAACTAATTAAATGGCAGAATATAGTTAAAATGAGTATTAGTTGGTAAGTAAAAAAAAATAAGCAGTAGTAACAATAATGCTAAAAAAGAAGTTCTGGAAAAGGAGAAATATTTTAAGATCATTTAGGATCAAGATGATTCCTATAATAAACTTTGAGTGCATACAGAAGTTTTCAGCAAGTTGAGATTTCTTGGACTCATGTCCACACACACTGTTATGTAATTTGTTAGAACAAAGACATGCAGAAAGCATACATGAGAGGCAAAGCAAAAAAACCATCAGCAAGTTTTCCTGGTTTACTAACAGATATTTTCCCTTCTTTTCTTGACTATTAAAACATTTTTGCCTTTCATGCCACAGAAAGAAAATAAACTTTAATAAGTTGTGTTAAAAAATCCTTGTTTATTTCTAAAAGACCTTTAAGTAGGAACAAACCATCATATAGGAATATTTGACAGACTTGTGGCATAGTCAATTTGAAAGATAGACAAACAACAACCATGCTCTTTGTAGTCAACAATGGGGTGTTGTATATTCAGTTCTTAGTTTTTTTCTTGTTTGGAAATTACCTTTTACTAAATAATGTATAGAGCTATGATGATCCTTAAAACTGTTAAAATACTTTAGAGCTTACAGACTTTTTGTATTTTTTCTATTATTTCTTCCATATAAGTAGAGTAGAATTTATGATTTTTATATTTCTAGTTTATCCATCTGTTGACATATCTCTGAATAAATGTTTCTATAGAGAACATCTAGTTCATACTTTTAAATGTTTGGGTCAGTACTGTTAGGTTTTGTCTACTTTTATAAATACTAGATAATCTTTTTCTTTATATGAGTGACACAAATCAAAGTTTCAAGGGATGGAGATTATATTTTTCTTTAGTGGCTGGACATTTTGAACTTGTATTAGATGTGCAGGTTATGAGGGCAGTGAAGAAAATAATTTTTTCTTCTTTCTCTCAAATGAACTACTTGGAACTTCTAATGATGTTGGTGCAATTAGAGTGTGAAGATGTCATCAGTTTATCAGCCTCATTAGTAAACCCATTTCTGTAAGGTCTCCCTTATTTTGATATATATATATATATATATATATATATAAAGTTGTAGCCTCTGTCTGTCTTTTTGCTTGTTATCAAACTCCTCCTAGGGTTTTGGAGATAAACTCCATAACTATATATATTCTGAAACTACATTACCCAGGGTACTTAGATAAGTATATTTTGATATTAGTGTGGTCCCCAGGGAACATACCCCACCCTGAAATTTTTTTTCCTTTGATTTAAACTTTAAATTTAAACAAGGGAATGACTCCCAAGGTAGTTGGATAAGCCTATTTCATTTTGATCCTTTTGGGTCCTTGAAGGGCACAAAACCCCCCACTGAAATTTTTTTTTTCCCTTTGATTTAAATTAAATTTAAATTTCAACAAGGGAATCACTACTGTTCTAAGATATTTTCTCTTTGTCTATCTCACTTTTTATGACTGGTGTACATTCAACAATCTTCCCATTAGAAATTATTGTTGCAAAATTGAACATTTTGTAAGAACTGTTTTTTTCTAAGCTATTAAATGTTCTTTACTGATGACAATTTCCTTATTGGCTTCTTTCTCACCTGTGTTTTATTTCTGAATCCATATTGATATAAGCTCTTTTATTGATCAATGAAATGGTATTTGGTTAATAGTTAATGTTACCAAAGATAGAAATGATTCTTTTCAATCAAAGACAGAAATTTGTGGATATAGTTACCAATTAAAATGGATTCTTTCTCCAACTTAAGCTTGTCAAGCTCTTTCATTGATTTTTTTTTAGACAGAATTGGGTTTGACACTGAAACTTCTAAAACAATATGAGTTAGTTCAATACTTTAGTTTATGGCAGAACTTTAATAGTTTTATAATTCCTTTATCATGTCACATTCATATCAAATGAACAGTTTTATATTTAAAGAGTGTTTTTGGATTGTGCTAATCTTTATTGTATTATTTTATTCTAATTCTGTGGATTTCTTTCAAGTATCAGCTGTAGAATGTTGTCAGGCTTAATCTACTATAATATAGTGTGTGAACAATGTAGATACAGCAATTCTTGCTTAAACTATTTAGTTTTTACTGAGTTAGAATAGTGACACAGCACCAACTTGTACTTTTCTTTAACTTCCTTAATTTCTATTATAGTAGCTTCATGTCAGCCACAGAAAATTCACTCTAAAGTGGATGTTGTACCCTTATTTCTCTTCTAATAAAACATTAGCAGGCATTGATTGATACTATCAACAAGCCAGTATTAATGTGATCATTTCTGCTTGTAAATACAACATTCTTGAGCATAGAGCAGATTGTATTTTTGGAATATAGATGTAAAATATTTTGACATTATTAGTTCCATTATCCATAGGAATGACTGCAAAACACTCCCTCCCAGTTGATAGGCAGAAGCACACAAATGCATGCTGGGATTTCTTCCTAGCCAATAAAATAGGCTAGTTCTTGGTTTCATATGACTTAGTCCTGGTCTGTCTTGTCTTGAAGTCAGAACACAACATTTGCTTATCCAAACTTGTTCTTGTGTGTCAACCCTAGTTCATAGTTTGTGAAATTTTTACCTTATTACAGTTGCTTTGCATCATTACTGTTAATTTGCCTTGCATATCTTGTTTGCTTGCTTTATATTATTTTTTGTCCTGTTCTTTTCTTCTTCTTCTTCTTGTTTATTGCAAACTTTGTCAATTCTGTTTGTTGGACAGTTCTGCTATTTATATTTTATGATTAGTTTTTTACAAAAAAAAGAAGAAAAAAAAAAAGAAAGTGTCACACTATACATAGGTAGTTTTTTTTGCATAGGTTAAAAATCATGCATTTTTGGTGATTAATTGCACTATACACAGGTAAATTTTTTCTGGAGGGGTTAAAATTCAGGCAAAAAAGATTTAAGTCAGCTTATACAAAAATATATATGGTACTTATTCATTTATTTTGGAATTCAAGAGAAGCAAATTAGAGAGATATAATCATAATTGGTTGTTAGATTCACTTCAGATTTTTAACGCTAAAGAAAAAAGATAAAATTAACAGTTAAAAAAATAGTTTCAATAAAGTTAACTAAAAATAACACTCTTAAATATGAAACTGCATACATAAATAAATTAAAAACAAAAACTTTTCTAATGTAACAATCAAAATAATAACACAAGATTCCCCTAGAAATCAATTTAAATAGATATTGAGAAATATAAACAGAATGGAACAGTACAAATTTCATTATTTATTTTGCCTAATTTCTCTTTTAGCCAAAGGATGAAATATAAAAAACAGTTCTTACCATTTCTTGATTTTTTACTAGCTTTATGCAGTGAGTTAGAGAAGTGTACATTTCTTTAGATGTCCCCAAAATCTCATGAAAAGTTTGGTGGACAGACATCCAAGAAGCTGAAAGAGAAACAAAAACAGAAAGCATCACTATTTAATTAAAAATAAATGAAAAGAAAAGTTTCATCATCACTCAAAAGATGCATGAATACATTTATATTCTCTTTGAAAAGGCATCAATCCAATCCTTCTTGACCATAATCATCATAACAATAGTACACTATCATTGACACAGCATGATGACAGAAAAAAATGATAATTTGATGTTTCTCACAATAATCTAATGTGCACAAGTTTCAGTTTTTAAAATGAGTGAATGTCTACATAAAGAATAATGGGACAATGTTGATAAAGGAAATTTAATGTTTATCTGCCATGTACATTGGAACGTATCTGTTAATAATGAAACAGTAATTATAAACATTTATAATTTTCTTTCTGCTTTGCATTTAAGTTTTAAACAGAGTAATTGAAAAAGAAGTGAGACTAAAGATGAATGACAAAATAATCAAATTACTTCAATTACTAGTTAGATACTCTGCACACTTTTTCCCTTGATAGTTATATAAAGTTAACTTGGAGACCAATACTTACCAGTATTACAAAAATAAAGAGTGAATTTATAGTCAAACATTCAAAGTTCCAAGTTGAATATGCCATTGAATTGCAATGAACAGTCAGTCTCAACCTACTATTTTTATTGAACATCATAATTGCATTTACTTTATACCAGGTTGGCCAGAATGTCCTGACTCACTTAGGAAGCAGAAAGAAAACAACAAATCTTGATCTGTGTCTGGTAGAATTTCCAAGGAGTATTGCATTTTCAGCTTGTTCCATATGGTCATGCTATCAATGCTAAACTGTATTACCAACAGCTAGACTGCATGTACAACAAACTAAAGAAGGAGTATCCTGCTTTGTTCAATCAAGGTTGGGCTTTGTTTCAACAAAACAATGCAAGGTCACACACTGCCAGAGAGAAGTTCAAACTCACACATCCACCATTCAGTCCTGATGCTGCTCCAAGTGACTATGGCCAATTTCTCTCAATGGCACACTTCCTCTGTGACCAGGGATTCAACACTTTTGATGAAATGAAGGAAGCTTGTTTACAGTTTTTTTTATTCAAAGCCAGCAGATTGATATCTGGGACAGATTCAGATGCTGGCTGATCACTGGCAGAAGATCAATGAAAATGATGGACTTTATCTTGAAGAATAAATGTTGGTATTGCTCTATAAAATTTTGTTGCTTTCTTTCTGCTTCCTAAGGGTGTCAGAACTATCTAGACAACTTAATATTTCAATAATTGATATCATTTCAACAATAATTTTATGATACATAACATAAAAGTCGATCTAAATAGTTTGTTTTCAAACTTTTAATTGCTATGCTAAATAAAGAGCATTGAAAAAACAGCAAAAATTGAAACTTATTGAAATATTCTATTTATTAAATATTTTACACTTTCTATGACAAGTAAAATCCATATCTGACAAGGCATATCAACACTTTTTATAGACATGTATAAACTGAAATTAAGGATTTTCAAGCTGTAATTGTAAAATCTAATCTTATATCATTTCTTATTTTTAAGGATTGAGAGCTAAGTGATGCCATATAAGCAAAATGGAAGAAAAAACTGATGAATTTATAGAAATTTGGGTGTAAAATAGTTCATGTTCTCACAATTCAAAAAAATAAATATGGAAATAGCTGAATTCATATGAGAGAAAAAACATAATTTATAAGTGGTTGTTAATAATCCGAGATAAAACTAACCTGTTTGGGTAGATGAAGTTTCCTTATTTATATCAGATAATTGAGAAGTGACAGATGTTAATAATTGACCAAGAACTTCTTGATGTGCATGAGCAGTCTGAAAGATTTCCAAAAAGAATTAGTTGAGATATGACAGCAAAAGAAAAGGAAAGAAAAAAATCATAAAGAAATCTGATAGAATAATTTCTCTTTCAAAATTTCTTTTAGCAATTTTAAAGATTTAATCCAATCATTTCTAACAAATCGTGTAATAAATGTTGTGTTGACCAGATATGCTTCCAGATCATTTTATACTAATGTAGGGATTACTAGTTCTATCCTTGGACCTATACTTTTTCTGATGTTCATCAATGAACGTTCCTGATGTCATGAGTTCCCAACTAGGTATTTATGCAGATGAAACAACCGTTTATTCCTGTCTTAGTAGCAAATCCAACACAGCCCTGACAAAGTAAACCTGACAACTGCTCTTGAAAACAACCTCCAATCAATGGTTAACTGTGGCAAGAAATAGGTTGTAAATTTTAATGCCTCCAAAACAAAACTGCTTTCATTTAATCACCACAGAGAACCTTTTCTGTATGCTATCAGCATGGTATATGCTAATCTTGGCCTCATGTTTTCCACTGACATGAAGTCAAGCAGCTATATCAAATCAATTGCTACATCTACTGCAAGGAAAATTGGTTCACAGTCATGCCAGAAAATTTTTCTTGTCAGAATCCATCTTCTTTATAAATTTACCATTCATCTGTGCATTGAATACTATTGCTATATCTGGTCTGGTGCTCCTGCTGTACATCCAAAGAAGGGCACATAATGTTATCGGTCCTGATCAGGCAATTTGACTTCAGTCACTTTCTTGCTGACATGACATGGCTTCTCTCTGTCTTTTCTACAAATATTTTAATGACAACTGCTCTGATGTGCTTTTTTCCCCTGGTGCCCTGACTACATGAATTTAAGCATCCTACTAGATTGGCAAGTAGCTCTCACTGTTTTACTATTGAACTAGCTAGATGCAACCAACACTTCTATTCTAATAGTTTCTTTTCTTGCACTTCTCACCTGTGGAGCTCCCTTCCAATTATTTGTTTCCCTGATAACTACAATCTTCAAAAATTTAAATGCAACATCAATCACCATCTTGAACTTTGTTTCTTTTTTTTTTTTGTCCTTTCCTCAATCCTTTCCATTCTCAGTCTTCTCATTCTCTTTCATTCCCTCTAAGTTCTAGTGGCATTATCACCTTTAAAAAAAAAAAATCTTTAGAAAAATTTTAAAAAAATTTAAATATTGCATGATAACTTGAATTTTCACTATCTTCCCTTATTTGTAAATGTCAGCTGAAATCTACTGAGATTTTAATAAATCATGAGTTAGTTATCTTTTATCAATAATGATTTTGTAGAGTGTCTAATGTCAAAACTGTTCATGTTGTATTGTTCTTGCAAACATGTAGAGAACAATTTTACATTATATTTACTATAGGCATAAATCTGCACAAAAAATGATTAATAAAAGTAAATTTGAATTTTAACATTTATCTTTTCTGACAAATGATTAAGTAGGATGCAATTAGCCAATCAGCAAACAGTTCATATATAGATCCTTTCATGATCAACCTTAATTCTATGTAAATCAAGAATTCCTGTTAAAATGAATCATAACCAAAAAGATATAACATCAATTAAAAATCTGATGACTTAATTATGACTTATCTTCTGATCACCAGAAGAAATGCCAAATAAATCTTCTTTCCCATAAGAATTTTCTAGTTCAATCTATTAATTCTCAAACCAAAAATGTTTAGAAAACCATTTTCCTTTTTGAATACAAATATTTTCAAAAACTTCTACCAACAGTAATTTCATGCATACTTGTACTTGAGCAGCAGGAATTCATTGACATGTTTTATTAAAACATGCATTTTAGCTAAGTTTTTTCAATTTGACATATGAATTGCTATTCAGATGGATCAAGGTTTTGAAGAAACTGTCTAAAGTTCATTGTGTTTTGATTCTTGTACTCTAAACCATTATTTGTTATTATCAAGAACAGTTAAAGGAGGTTATCAGTTTACAATCAAATAAAGTTCATATAAATTTTATCCATTTTTTTTTAAATTATTATTATTATTATATATATATATATATATGTATGTCATTTACAGACAGTACTGTTTTGCTGTATCACAGCTCCTCAGTGCGAGTAGACATCCAAAATTTAAATGCAACATCAATCACCATCTTGAACTTTGTTTCTTTTCGAAACCCAACTGCTTTGGTGTGAGTTGGAGTCTCTAACCCTAAGCCATCAGCACTTGGCAGAGAGAAACTGCTAGAATTAGATCCTGGTTTGAGGCTTTCAGATGTCTAGTCACACT
Source organism: Acanthosepion pharaonis (assembly GCA_903632075.3). Taxonomy (NCBI): domain Eukaryota; kingdom Metazoa; phylum Mollusca; class Cephalopoda; order Sepiida; family Sepiidae; genus Acanthosepion; species Acanthosepion pharaonis. Next base: position 366,775 of record CAHIKZ030000396.1, on the reverse strand, counting down.
GAGGAGTTGTGATACAGCGAAACAGTAGTCTGTGAATGACATATATATATATATATATATATATACACACACACACACATATATATATATATATATGTATACACACACGTGTGTGTGTGTGTGTGTTATCACATGTGATGTTATGTGTAAAACACCTGGTAACTATATTTAAATGATAGACACTTTAAATTAAAAAAATAGTCCATTAGAGTTGCATAACATAACAGCATCTTAAAGTGTAAGTACCATTATTTATTTAATTATGACATGATTAGTAACATTAAACAACTACTAATAGATAATACTAAAATATTATATAGCACCAATTCTAAGTTTCAAAATACTTACAAACAAAAGAAACATTGAATGCCATAAAAGAAGACATTTTAAATTTTGCTTAAGATTTAAAATATTTATCAATAACTACACTCTAAAGTACTGTTGTGTTATGTGAGCACCTAATAGATTAATGCCAACTTGAAAAAAATATAACTAAAAGCTAAATAAACAAACCTTGTCAGGTGAATTTAATAAAATATGTTTGAATATAAGTGGACAGTGAGATCAACACCCAGCCCAGTGGTGACAATCTGTTTCATGCTTAAACACAATCTTCAGGCAATATACATTTAATCTACATACACTCTATCCCTGATACTGGGCATTTTAACCCAAAAATTTAGCATACGTTGTTTATTTGGTCTACCAATTTATAAATACTGTGAATATTTCAAACAGTTGCATGAAGATGACTACAAATTCTAAAGTTCACTTTATACAAAATGGTGAGAACTGTCACTTAGCACCCTCTTCAAACATACTGACTAAAAGAGTTCTGTTATTACCATAGCTTATCATTTGGTTATTATTAGTTATTATTAGCATTAGTTCAGAAGAAAAAAAATAAACATTTTATAAATCCATTCTTCACTGTGCTACTCATCCAAAATACATAAATATCTGATAAAGTTCAATAAAGAAGAAAACATTATTAAACACCAATGTCCTTGTAAAAATCTCTTTAATCTATATTCCCATTAAGAAAAATCAAATGGGCCTATTATTCAATAGCATTGGGTCATACCAATAATTTCTGATTTTATAACTGATAACATATCTCTCTTTCTATTACACTGTGATACAGTTAAAAAAAAGAAAAATCAGTAATGTGCTGTCTATGACTCTGTAATGTAAGCCTTATGCATATTTGGTATTATTAGCATTCATTTAAAAGAAGCTTATCAGAAATGTGTAATTCTCATTAACCTTATGCCACAGCATAATCATCTTAACCAAATAATTCACCAAATTTCTTTTCATTTGTCTGTCCATCATTGCATAACTAAATCTATGGCTACAAAATTTGCTGTGCTTACTCATAAAACATTGAAGCATGCTTTTAGAATATTAGTTTTCAAAAACTCCAAAAACCATTTATATTTTTAGTGATGGATTGGATTTACAATGTAAATATAATGCTAAACTGGAGCCTTATTTTGTGTCCATCAAATTAACTGTCAAATCTTAATCTTTGGGCTTCAATATATAACGTAGACATCAGTTTTGTAATTACTTGGTTATACATGCAAATGTTTCAAGAACTTCAAAAGTAAAATGAAATAATGATTTTATCCCGTTGAATCATTAAATGCAGCAAAATTCCCATCATTCACAATTAATGATTATTAGGGCCAATTACAGGGATAAGAGGTTTGTTGCTGCTGCTGTCTATGTAGGTTAGGCAGTTATAGAAAACTGGTTTGTAAATTCACACATACTTTCGTAAACTATTACGGCATGTTAGTGTCAGGATATTCTGTCAAGACAACTGGTAATTAGACAGAGTGCAGGGTGCAGAGAATTCATGCCTTCCTCAGGGCATTAGCGTGAAGTGAGGCAAAATTTAAATTTAGCTGATTTTGTTTTCTGTGCCAGCAACATTTACACCATGTTGCATCTTTACAGATAATAAAGTAAAGAAAATCCTTGCTTTCAATTTGCCAGAATATCTGTAAATAAAACCAGATGACATAGATGACCAATAATAAAAAAGCAGTTTTGGAGCCATATTAATGGCCTATTATGGTTATCTTATTTAAGAGGAGTAATTTTAAATATGTTAACATTCTATAAAAGAGACCGAAACAAAATCAGATGCAATAGCTTGTGAGTTTCAAATAAAATTAATTTAACATGTCTAAATTTTGTAAATCACTATAATTGTCCAATGACACCAAAAAAGTACAATTTTTATAAAAGAATTAAAATATTCTAATAATTCATTAAATATGCCATCTTCATTAATAAAATACAGTTCAATTTGGTTAGTCTAATATGAATGTTTAATTAACTGTATACAAAGAATTTAATAATTTCCCATTAAATAAATTATTGACTTTCAGCCAACAAATACTGAAAACATTTTCACTAATACTAAATTCTTCTAATAAAAAATTAAATAACTATGCACATGTGCTCAGTGAGAAACACATTTGCAAAGCTCAAGTTCAAGAGTGTGAAATGATGGGAATGATGCAACTTATAAACAATAAATCCATTCATTCATAAACCTCCAAATATGGATGACAATTAGGTACTATAGTTTTTGTCAAATAAAACATTCAATTCAATAGTAGATACTTTGGATTCAAGAATTAGTAACTGAATTTTCAAAATTGACATTTTCACTGTATAATATGCTCAACTTAGGAAGGAGATCAAATTGAATAATATTTAAATAACCTTTATTATTGAGTTACAAGTTCATTGCTCTCTCTCATATATATATATATATATATATATATATATATATGAAGGGTTGCTGAAAAGTTCCTAACCTAGCCAAGAAGTTCTTCCAAAAGAAAAAAAAATCTGATGTTTGGTCATTTGATTAGAATTTAGGAAGAGTTAGGCTAAGAACTTTTCAGCACCCCTTGTAAACAAATCAATTCTAAGAATCCCTACATCATGTTCACATGACACACCAAATTTTTAAATTCAAAAATAAAATCACATTTATATGACATCAGAAACATTTAAAACATGAAATTCAAAATCATCCAAAAGATGCCAACTATTGCCTAACAGATTGAATTTCAATTCTTTCATAATGACTAAACCAAATGAAAAGTTCAGAACCTCAACAAGTGCTGAAATGAAATATGAACAGTGCCTATACACCTTTAATACCAAGATATGGAAATTAATTTATCAACAAGAAAAATTTATAAAAACTGTACAGTAGATATAACTTGTCTGTTCTTGCCAGTCAAACTTGTTTAAATGAATATAGAAGTTTACTGGTTAAAATTTGCTATATTTATGGGGGAAAGAGTCTATATTCACATTGTATATACACACAGTTCTTGGCCCGACCCACTTTGCAAAATTTGAGTTTTTATTTTGTCAGTGTAGCTGTAAATAATCTTCTACATTGTTAATCTGCAGTAGATTTGCAGTTATTGTTTTAATTTGTTTACAGTCATGTCAACAGAAAGTGTAGAACTTTCAAGTGTTGATCTCCAGATCATTATAAATAAATTTTCTGTTTCTTCAGAAGAAAAATCCAAAGGAAATTCAAACAAAGATTGGATAAAAAGTGCATATCAAACTCAACAATGAATAACTGATGTGTCAATTTCCTACATGTAAATTTTGAGACGCAAGATGAAGCATTTTCTGGGAAGTTTTCAATGGTGTCAACACCAAAAATTATTGATCATGTTCATGACCTAATTTTGGACAATGAATTTCAACTAAAAGAATTGCTGATAGACTAGAGATATCCAGGGAATGTATTTGATTTATAATTCATGAGCATTTGTGTAGGCATTTGTGCTCTCAGCCAAATTAGTCACAGAAATCCTGCTAACTGAAAATAAACATAAACTACATAAAGTTCTAAAGCAAAAAAGTTGATTATGATCTATTCTATAATATAAAACAATCTGACTTTATTGGTCATATAGTCTGATCTCTCCATCTTAACAGTGAAGTATTCCATTGTTAACAGAAAGCATTATTTAATGCCAATAAGCTAACAAGCCTCATGTTACCATAACAACCAAATATCAGAAATAGGAATGATCAGATCACTAAAATACTGCTATTTATTTATTTCACTTTCTTCAAATATTTCTATTTTTAATGATTTATAAAACAGAATTTTTTCTTACATGCAACAATTTTTTATTTTTAATAATTTAAAAAGCAATCATCTGATTCCCACTCCTCTTTTGAACAAGAGTAGTGGTTTATCCTTTTGAACAAGAGTAGTGGTTTATCCTTTTGAACAAGAGTAGTGGTTTATCCTTTTGAACAAGAGTAGTGGTTTATTCTTTGTTTAATGTTTAGGATTAGATTTCTAGTTCCTTTTAAAGTTTTTCATTCTCTTTCACTTCCAGTAACTCCTTGCATATTAGTAACATTATTCCCTTGCTTGGGGTAAATTGATTAAATAAAAAAAACAAAAAACAATAGAATTCTATAGATAAAAACTTATATTGGTCATGCAGAAATTATAAGCAACACAATTACAAAATGACTTAAATTTGGCTATCATCAATTTTTGATCATACAGGTAAACTTATAATTCAGTCTATGGACAATTACCTACAACTTAAATCAATAAAGAACTTAAAAGATTGATACTTTGTATTGATTTGATTTTCTGTCATATTTCCACCACTTTTTCATATTGTTTCCTTTTTTTATAGTTATAAATTTAATTAATTTTTCATTTCCTTTAAGAAATCTGCTTATGAAACTAAGATTTTACAAGAATTTGGAAATAAATGAGATGAAAAGTGAGATAGGACCCCCACTTGTGATATATAATTTCTTATTCAGCACTAAAAAAACTATTACATTATTAAAATATTTGCACTGTACGTTTGATTTGATAATCAAAAGAAAATTTATGAAAACATTTACCATCAGTGAGTCTTGAATATTTCCTATATTATCTTCTTTTTCTTCATCGCTCACATTCCCTTGATTCATGTAATGGTTTGTGTAATCAATATGTTCTTTAAGGGCATCTAACCATTTCTGAAAAATAAAAATAATGTAAATTATAAATATGCTCCATATTATAGAAGAAAAGTATTGAAAAGTCCTCATTATGACCCAGAGTTACCACCACATTCTCCTCTAGATTTTATATTGCCCATTAATTTTGCCTTTAATTCTCCATAATAGGTGTGTGGAAATAATCAACTTTATACACTCCTGTCTTCCATTATTCAACTCATTATGGAAAAGATTAAAGGAAGGTATTTTTATTTCAGTCATTAAATAAGAATTTGGGCTTCACATCCTATAACCCATTTCTGTACTCTATAGCATCTTTTTAAAAATGAATCCAGTTTTTTTTACTTTAGAAATATGTTTGATGCAATCACAAAATATCAATAGAAAAGTTTATCAAAATTTACTTTAGGTGATTAAAAAAAGTATTTACAGAGAAAATATCTAGAAAATATTCAAATATATTTTATAGCATATAGTCTAGAAGATCTTAATGAGTAATAGATTAAATTAATATTTGAAGTTTATTTGCATCAACAGTTTTCATAAACTGTGAATAATCATAATTTCCAGAGATAAAATATCTTGAAATGTTTTTTAAAGTTAATCAAATAAATACCTAAAAAAGTCAATTCTGTTTAGCTTTATATAAACAATATTTTACTATTGGCAATAAGCCAAAATTTAAAAGTATAAAAAATACTTAATATTCATATTAAAAGTCAAATATTCTTACCGACAATTAATCCTGTATGAAAATATATTAAAAATATTAAACATTAATCCAATCCAATATATTAAGTTCATGCAAATTTATAACATGCAACAAGAAAAGTGACAGGCTTCTGTTTAAAGTAAAATTACATACATATTTTATATGTGTGTGTTTGTGCATAACCTATAGGTTATTTCTAGCAGATTTTCTTTGTTATTTTCTAGCAGATTTCCTTTCTATTATTTTCTGTCCTATTTAAATGATTCCATCCTCTTCACAAAACTTGCAAAGATTGTTGATAAGTTCTAACAGGATGAAAACAATCTTATTAATTATAAATGGATGGAATTTAATGGAATCTTTGTTAGTTTATAGTCGTGAGGTTTGGTTAACAGATGTAAAGACAGTAGATGAAGATTTAAAGTTGTGCATTGTGGCTTCTTCTAAAAAGGAGAGTAAGGCTGATAAAAGAATTTCAAATGCCAATGTCCACACAGCCTTATATAGAAATATAAGTTCAAGACAATATCTTAAAGGTTGTGCTTAAAAACCAATAGTATTCATTTAGTTGGTAAGAAAAACCAATAGTATTCATTTAGTTGGTAAGAAAGGTGACGTGTGAAGCCAACAACAATCCCAGGATCATAACCAAAAGTCATCTTGGAGAATTTCAGCAAATCTAGAACCAACATATATGGCAGATATTTAAGTGGAAACTGCACAAAGTTGGCATCCATGCTTACAGACAAAGAATGGTTATTTCTCCAACCAAAGCAACTAGTTCTCCATACCGAAAGCTTGTATAGCCTTTGCAAAAGATCACCTGTACAAAGATTAAAGTTTTTGATCATCAATTCTGTGATAAGAATAGAGATTTTTGATACAGGGATGTTTAGAGAGAGGAAAGAGGTATTCAACCCAGAGATGTCTGTACTCACAATTAATAGTGGTGAAGGGAAATATAATACTCCAGTCATGCTTTTCAGCTAATGAGCATAGTAACTTTGTAAATGTAGATGGTACCATGAAAAAGTAGCAACATATCAAAATCATGGAGCAAAGCATAAGAAATTTGAAGAAAAACTAGATCTTCCAGCAGAACAATGTTCTAAATACAGCTAAGAGGATCAAGAATAGATTCATTTATAATAATATTAACATTTGAGCCATCTTGTTCAGTTCCAGACTTAATCATCTCAAGAAACACTAGAGTAGCTCAAGACCAACATGATACCAAGCATCAAGGACTGATTAATACAAAAGAGGAGTTATACAAATAATTATAGGAATCACTTCAGGGCTGTAATATCAAATAAAGACGTTGACATTGATTTATAAGAAAAGGTAAGATTAATTTTAAACATGGTATTTTTTTCATAGCCTATTAATAAAAACTGGAATCAAATTTTTCTTGAATGCATCCTACATTACTTCTTCCAGTCATTTATCTTATGTTATTAAACTTTGATAATGAATAATATTGAGTATAAGAATATATATATATATATATATATATATGAGGAGATTCTTGTAGACATTTGGTCAAGCTAAGAAAATTTCAGCATCACTCATAACTCCAACTTCTTCTATAGACATGAACTACATTCCATATTGGGGTTGAAAAGACAGACAACGACTTTCATCATCTACCAAAATAGTCTATTCCCCACATGAGGTAAAAAGATTTTTTTGATTATATATATATATATATATATATATGGGAAAATATGATATATCAATTTCTATATATCAGTGCAATGTTAGGCAATTGAATGACAAAATGTAAAAATTCTAAGTAACATGTTTTGTCCTCAAGAAGGACTTCATCAAATTAATATTTTTATTGATAGAACTATATATGTATAGGAGTAGAAGGAGTAGATATAAATGTGAGTGTTGGTTATTAAGGGGGAAATGCTGAATTTTTAAATTTTTATCAGACATCCATAAAAGTAAACATTACACAATACTGTGAATTGTTTCTGAATTAATTGATAAATTAATTACTTGGTGATAATATTGAGAAGTTGATCAATTAATGCAATTACTAATGGAAAAATAGATAGTTTTGTTGATATGGTAATCAAATTTTTATTGACAATTTCACTTTAGAGTACCAACTGCCCTGCAAGCATAACTGGCAAGGGTGACAACTATTTTAGTAATAAAAAGGAATAAGTACTTTATAAAGTCATCTGCGCACTCCTAGTTATTCAAGTCCAAGAGAAGATATTTTAAAAGCTAAAGGTCATAAAGATAAAGTTAAAAAAATTCACTGTCCGAGGATAATTTGGGATAAGATTCCTATTTCTGCTCAAATGTTGCAAGTGATAGCTCACAGTTTCTATGAACAAATCCATGTCTGTGAAACAAAAGTATAAAACTCAGGCTGGTTAAAGGGTTTCAAAGATCATCATCAATACATTAACAGAGGTTAAAGGTTGGACATCAATAGCTGAAAGTCTGGGTCAGTGTTTCTTACATCAAAAATGTGTTGGAAATGATTCAAAAGATCTGGGATCCATACAATGTAAGAAATTCAAAAGCAGCTACACCCTCCAGAAATATTTCACCAGAACCAAGCTGCTACAGGATGAGTATATAACCAAGAACTATGTATATATTATTCTATGCAGTTATGATAGAGAAAATAAACATGAGACCAAGAGAATAACCAAAAGCTATATTTGTTAATAGACATCAGGCATACTGAGCATGTAAAGAAAGAAATGAAGGGGAAATCACCAATCACTGTGGATTGAAGTTAGAATAATATAGAACAATATTCAAAAATAAGATAATTGAAAGAATCAATATACATGCTATGATCTAATAACCCTCTCAGCAATCCAAACATAAAACACCATTTAAAATAAAAAAAGGAAAAGATAGTTTAAGCTCCAACCATAATTCATCTTTGATAATGAAATCATATTCATTAACAGAGAATATGTCAACCTTTTGATATTGTTTCATACTTTTCCAGCAATGGTAATCTGTCAAGAATAACAGCAATGAAAAATCTTAACACATTTTTTACATATATACACATATATAAATAAATAGATAGATTCACACACACACAGAAACAGTGGAACACCAATTATTTAAATTTTGAATTATCTAAACTAAATTTCATCATCCTATAAATATTTAACTTGCTTTTTATTGCCGTTCCATCTGTAAAGATAAAAATGGTTAGCTGCCTTGATGATAAATACAAGCGAAATAATTTTGACGCATAAATAAAAAAATTAAACTGAAAGATTTTAAAATATAGCAAAATTTTTTGTGTAGTTTTCATTCAATCTACAAGTTTGTTCTGAGTTTAGATTTGTTTCAAGTGATAGAGCTTATTGTCATTCCCATGTCACTGAAGAGAAACTGAGCAACATTGACAACTGAACAGAAAAGTAAGATTTTATATTGTCTAGATATTGGTGAAAAAGCGGTAAAGTTTGCACAAGAGCACAACATTAGAAAAGCAACAATATTTAACATCAGGAAAGCAAGGCCAATAATGGAGAAATTTATCAACCAACGTGATATTTCAGATTGTACCCAACAACTACCCAGATTTCACAGCTGAATTGTAAGCTGGAACACAGCCACCATAGTGGCAGCAATGTAGGTATGCAGTAAACCTATAAACAGCAGGTACATATTTCCAATTAAGCCAAGTCAACATTCAAATAGTTGCAATTCTTATCAAGTTTTAGGCAAACTGGGTGCAGTGAGGGGGGTCTTGCTGACCCTAGTCAAGACATCATCTAGCCTAAGATTACCTTAAAGACAAAAACTCTTTCTCACACATAAGCACATACTTTCCATCAAAAATCAAATCCAAATAAAAGTAATTTAAAACTTTACACTACTCTTTTACTGCTTTTAATTCCCACAAAAATATTAATGATCTGCATGAAAAAAAAATCTCAGACTACCCAATCACAACTAATATGTGTGTCTCTAAATACATGAATAAATACATGAAATCTTCATATTTTGTTCTCTTTTTCACTAACCAGAAATTTACAAGGAATAATTAGTTTTGAGGCCATGTTTCTATTTCCAACCACAGCACTATAATAATGTCCATGGAAAATGAATGCAAGTCCCATATGATCACCAAAGTTAAGCAACATTGGGCCTAGTCAGTAGATAAGGTAAAACCAGTTGTTGTAAGTTTGGATGTGCAGATGGTGTATTGAATAATGGCTTAGAATTGTTAATCAGAGAAGCATGTTCCAATTCCAGTTGTGTTTGTTATACTCCCTTATATGCAAATCTCCTTGGGAAAGGTATGAATCCACCCCTTCTTCTCCCAGCTATGGGTTAATTAGTAAAACTTGCATCACTAAGTCACAAAAAATTCTTACAATATTTTATGGCTTTAAATAACCTGCAAAAAGTTGATAAAAAAAAAAAAATCAATCAATAACATACTCCAACTCCCTCTAGCTGTTAACCTAAACCCTAAGCTAGATATAACTATATCCTTAATACGGTTTTATGATACAGTGATAATAATTCTGTTGTACTAAAAAATGTTTTTATATAAATTCTCACATCATCAACCAGTATTTTTTTATGTATTATTTTCAGCCACGTCTTTCCAGGAAGATACTACACTTTATTCAAGGAAAAAAAAATTGCAAAACAAAAAATAAATAAAGGAAATCTGTGTGTCCAGAATATTAATTCAATCTTCCCAGAATTGATTTAGAAATTGTGCAAAATGCACACACTCATTGCTAATTGTTTTGATGTCATAATTATTAAAGTTTTGATTCTTAACTTGCTTCTTCCTATTTCCTTCTTTGAAGACAGATGCAGAATGTTATATAACATTTTTAAAAAGAAAAAGTGAAATTAGAATCATAAAAATAAAAAATAATTTGATACCTGTTTCAACACAATGTCTCCTTTCAAAGGGTCAATACATAAAGTGTGACTTGTGCCATCCGAGAAGCTGATCTTGAACTGCATTGGTGCATGTTCCAATGACTAAAATAAAAAATATAACTACAATTGAATATTATTCCACAGAGATATCTCTATCAAAATGTTTAATCAAAATATTTCAAATACAACATAATGAAAAATATTTTCCATGGTTTGTGACCTTGCAAACATTGAATATAAAAGCAATAACAACTAATGGTAAAACACTTGACAAAGTTGAAGGTAAAACATTTTCTACCTATAAAATGTACAGGGTGCAGCAGAAATATCTCCTACATAATAATAAGACATTAGCTCAGTGGTTCCCACACATTTTTTCTCTGGGCTGCATTTTTGGAATGAAAATTTGCTTGCATCTCACCAAATTTTATGTGATAAAAAGTACATTTAAAAATCAAAAACAGAGAGAGGGTTAAAGGGAGATAACCACGGATTCGAAATCAGAACATTATCATTGATAATTCTCTCCTTGTGAAATTTTGAAATCATTTATTTTTGTCATATAAATTTTTTGAAATTTTTATGATTGTATTTAATCAACAGCAAATGTTGAAAATGTTGTAAATAATGATACAATTCATTTATGGAAAAACACTCACTTGTTAGAGTGAATGAAAAAGACAAAAAAATTTATAAAGAATGTAAGCAAAAGAAATGGATTTGTTCAGCAATAAAATTCAATGCTTACTGTAACAGTTGCATGATCAAGATACTTGACACCTTTTCGTCTGGCTCCAGTGCTGGCATCACCTCTGGATAAAAAAATAAATAAATAAATAAAATTATTGGTTTTAAAAATATATCTGATTCTAATTTAGATATTTTGTAACAAATTATGCACAATTACATTTTTAACTTTCAATTTAAAAACATTACATTGTATTTTATTAAAAGTGGTTGTTTCAAACGATGTATATCTAAGTTTTATAGATGATGTGTGTTTGATAAGGTGCAGTACAAAGAACTGTTTGAACTGCTACGTTCGATTTATTTGGGAAATATGTTAGAATAATCCAGAACTTATACTTGGAGCAAACCATCTGTATATGGATAAAAAAAATGAATTCAGTAAATACAAAAAAATTTCTCAGGTTGAATTTACTGAAAGAGATTACAATTTTAATTAAGACTTTAAGAAAATTAGACATATTTAATAAAGTAATTAAATAAAAAATAGAAAATAATTAGTTTTCTGGCACTTTTCTATAAAAAAAAATAAAAAAAATGAAAAGATTAAAAAAAAAAAAAAAAATTTACTTTGTGCATCTAAAATTTTGGGCTACTTCTGGTCCACTCGTTAAAATAGGGAAAAACATTTTTCAGGAAATACTTTTTGTATAATGGCAAAGTTATTGGCCTTGGCTGTTTTGCATATGAAAACAGACGTTTTATCAGGTGGGATTACAAAAAGATTTCTCTTAAATAATGAACAAACTGATATATACATTTTTATGTAAAGAACAAAATTTTACATAAATTAATAAAATCACGTATCTGTTTATTCCTAACATAAATAATTATGAACATCAAATATTTGTGCTTGTGCTTCCATAAAAATTCCACATAAAAAAGGTTTTACAAAAATGTTTAAAAAAAGTTAAAAAGTTCAGAAAATTTAAAAAATATGCAGATATGAATGACATCAGCACATTTTCAAACTTGACATTTGTAAATAACAGCTAAGTGACTTAGCCAAAGGCCAATAACTCTGTAAAAGTCAGTGGACCAATTTGACACTGTATCGATACTATAAACAGGACCCCCCCCTTCTAAATTGATAACAAACCAATATTTCTTTTATTCTGACGAGTTTCACAGCCTAAGGAAGGTCTAAAGAATGCTAATCTGTAAAAATTATTTCACCACAAAATTTCAGGACGTTGGCGATCATGGCTCTCCACAATCTCCTGTCCTTTTTAACTCTTAATAAATTTTGTTTTTTGGTTATATCTCCTAAACCTTGTTCCACCATCCATTTACTCAAGCTCACTAGGTAGATTATGTGTTATTTTCCTCTGTCTCTCTTGCTTTCTGTCTGTCTTGTGAGTATCAAATTTCTCAACACCACTTTCCTCATTATGTACCCTAGAATTTTCAACTGTCTCTTCCTGATGTTAAATATGTGTCCTTTTTGTTTCCATTTTCTCTAAAACTTTGTCATCATTCACATGTTCAGTCCATGATATCCTCAGCATCCTTCTGTAGAACCACATTTCTGTTGCTTCAAGTCTCTTCATCTGTGAGATTTGTCCAGCATTCACTGTCATATAGGAGGACTGATATTACATAACAGTTCAGTACTCTTTTCTTTGTTTCTAATGATTCTTTTCTGTTTCTTAATGCTTAGCTTTTGGAAGGCAATTTTCATTATCCTAATGTGCCTTCTGATTTCAGTGTCACACTTTCCATCTTGTGTTAAAATTATTTGTAAATTTATGTGTTGGGCTGTTCCTTTTGCTAACAACCATGCATTCTGTCTTCTTGCAATTAATGTTTAGTCCTTTCTTCTCATTATCTTTTGTAGGAGTTCTTGAAAATTATTATAGTTTAAGTACCTTCTTTAATCTTGGAACAAGAATTCAGAGAATCTGAATAAGTGAAGATTATCAACATAGACTTAAAATTTGAACTGTAAAAATAGTTCAATCTGCTCTGAACTAAATATCCTTACATGCAAAGATGATTAAAGATATTAAATGTGCTGCTAAATAAGAAAAGTTAAGATGTTAGGAAAATGCATTTCTTCATCAATATAAAAGTAACAAACTAGTTTTTCCCATAGTGCCATTATTGACAACATATTCTACTAAGTCTTGTTATTAGAAAATTTTCACACGAGTAAAAGAACCCTCTATTTAGAAAACATTATTGGGATTCATTTCATGATTTTCTTTACAACACCTCTTGAGTGGAGTGAAATTTTTAGTGCTCCTATTGAAAATTGTGACCCCCACCCTGGTTTCTTTTTGGGTGAAAGCTGGCATTGATGCTTTCATGCCATTTCAAAAATACCAGGTGAAACCACAATCTCCTCCTTGCTTCACTCCTGCCTGTTCAGCTGCTGTAACCTGCAAGAATGACTTCTAGCTATACCAATGTGATAGTTTGGATCATAACAGTCACTTAATTGTATCCACTTGTAATAATTGTAAGCATGTCCTCAATGAGGTTAAGTTACTATTCACTAATAGAATGAGACACCATATAGTTTCTCACAAGTTTGATTCTGGCAACTCTGTAAGAGTGTGTTAAACAAGGGTAACTCTTCAATCCCTCCTCTATTTAATCAGTTTTAAGTATTGTCATTTACTGCTGATAAAGTAGAATACTTTGCTAGGAAATTATTTTCAATGCCACTCTCAAATTATCAGGAGTAACTTGACAGTATGCTTGCAATTGTCCTAAGAAAATGTGCAACTGTTTTCTGTTCTCTAAACTCTACAAATTCCTTGCTTCTTGCTTTCCAAATTGGAAATCCTCTTCTGTAGCTCCAGTCTAAGAACTCTAGTGAACCTTTTGATCCCTCAAATTATCATCCTATTTTCTTCTACCATTTTTTGGCAAATTAACAGAAGTTCTAATCAACTCTGAAGTAGTTAAGCATCACACTTCACACAACCTTATTTCACACAAATAATATGGCTTCTGCTTCACTAAGTCAATTGACGATGTGTTAACTGTTATTACTGAAAGAGTCCATCAAGCCTGTAATAAAAACAGTGAAACTCGAGCTTTGGCCTTAGATATCTTAAAGGCAATTGACAGGATTTGGTATGGTGGTCTTTTTCACAAGCTGAAGGGTATGTTGTCTCCAGCCAAATTTTTAATTTGATCCAAACTTTAACAAATCATGTAATGAAAGTTGTGTTGAAGAGCCACTCTTCTAGATCCTTTTACATTCATGCAGGGCTCCCCCAGGGCTCTATCCTTGGACCTACTTATTTTCATCAACAACTTTTCTAATGTCATCTGGTCCCAATTTGGTATTTATGCTGAAGACAACTCCGGTCTTAACAATAAGAACTGACAGCACCAATCAGTTATTAACTGGAGCAAGAAATGTCTTTTTTAATTTTAAATGCCTTCAAAACAAAACTAGTTTTTTAGTCATCTTTTGAGGTTTTCATCAGAGAACCATTTTTGCCTTCCATTGGCATTGCTGATGCTAACTTCCAGAAGAGCAATTCATTGTGTCTTTTTGGTCTTACATTTTCCACTGACATAAGTGAAACAATTATATTGAATCAATTTCTAGGTCTTCTATTGGAAAAGTTGGTTCACTGTGTTGCATCAAACAATTGTTCTTATGAGAATCCATATTGCATGGATATAATTCTACCATTCCACTGTGCATTGAATATTGCTGCCACATTTGGTCTAGTGCTCCTGCTATATATCCCAAGATTGTTGACAAAATTCAAAGAATTGGATCAAAATTGTTATCTGTCCTGATCTGGTATCTCAACTTCAGTTATCTTCCCACCACAATGACATGGCTTCCCAGTGTCTTTTCTATAATTATTTTCATGGCAATTGTTCTAATGGCCTTTCCACCTTGGTACCTCAACCACATGAATTTAAATGTATTACTAGATTGGCAAATAGACCTCAACATTTTACTGTTGAACTAGCTAAATGTAATCATAAGTTCTATTCTAATAGTTTATTTTCTTGCATTTCTCACCTGTGGAATTATTCCAATTTCTTAAAATGCAACCTCAGTTAATATCTTCTGTCTTCCTAAATCCTGTTCTTTTATTGTTCTTTCTCCTCAATAACATCTCTTCATTTTCTTTCACTCACAGTAACCCCTTCTTGCATCTTTGTGGCATTATCATGTTACTTTGGGTAAAATGATTATATATATATTACATGAATAAAGACAAAAGTTGATGAGTTTCATCCTCTGAAAAATTTAATCAGGCAAACATAAGAATATTGTCCTTTTACAGATATATTTTTAATTATATTTGAAACTTTTTCACATTATATATTTTTAGTTTTATCAAAAATAATGTGATTGTTTAGGTAGTTTACCATGTTGCACAAGTATCAGAACACTAATCAAGTGAATATGTCACTCACCTGGTTACTTCCTGCTCAGCCATTAGATTCAGGGAATAATGTTATATATATATATATATTTTGTCTTATAACAGTATAAAGTTACAACTTATACAAATGTTATATAGATAAATAATAATCTCAACCTCATACCTATTGTTAAAATAAGAAAGGACACCTTTTTCCAGGACCATCCACATTGGTTTAAAGCCAAAAAATCTTGATTTCTACAACAAAAAGAAATAAAAATGTTTCAATAACACACACACAAAATTATAAATATAGAAAATACACAAATTTCAAAGAGAACAATCAATTATTATGTCCTATCATAGTACTAGTACTTACTTTAGGAAGTTAAACTACATTTAATCAAGTTAATCACTTGAAAGCATTAAAAATATACAAAAAGCTTTGCTGTTCTTTAAATGCATACAAGCCTGTTTCCCTATTATCAATTAGATAATGCAATAAATTCATAAAAAGTTTCATATATTATTATTTTATACACATAAATGATCTTTTTATAAATTATGTTTACAAATATTGTTAACCTAGTGGGTTTTGTGCACATGTAAATAAGCTTAATCTTTTATAATTTAAGTTGATAAGCTATCATATTTCAATAATTTAAAGATGTTTTTCAACTTTTTTTTATGTCACAGTATACATGAACCTATAATTAAACTTCTGCAACACACTCAAATTATGATGATAAAAAAGAATAAAAAAAAATGAGCATACTTATTTATTATTAATACAAGCAAAATTTATTATAATTTGTAATAAAAAATTAATTAAAATTCTTAAGAAAACTTATGTTTATTTTATTTTTGTTTCCTATAATTTAAAATTTATTGAAATATCTGAGCTGTTCCAAGGATTTCAGCCATGATCAATTTTTGTCTTTAATATTGTTTATTACAGAAAAGCTGACTTCAGAAGAAAAAGTTGAAAAATCACTGCTATAGAATGATTAATAAGGTTGATAGCCAACAAGTTATAT